>JASDQU010014388.1:77479-89605 GCA_032191745.1 Picea mariana
TAATTAATAATTTATCATGATCACCATGCGATGGCATGGGAACAATGTAAATGTGTTATTATTTAGATTGCCAATAATTGACTATGGGGGATGAAGCCTTGAAGTATTGGCCATGATATCACTAGAAGAAAGAATGAGGAAACTGTGGAGAGGATTCATTAGTTCAAATGACTCAAATTCCCTTTGTTGAGATAATAAGCCTCATCCAGATCCTAAGGAGAGGAATCAGTTAATGAAGGAAGGACTTGTGGTTGAACCATCAACCACCCCATGAATGGAAGCATGGTCTGACTGAAGAATATCAACCGGAACTACCACATGATCTAGCAGACCAGGCTAACTCGAGTTTCCTTCTCACAGAAGGAACATGACAGGTCGATAACCTTCCCAAGAAGGGATGTGCAAAGGGGGGGGATGCATAAAATATATAAAGAAGAGAGGAGAACGCATGGAGCTCTTGAGATGAGAACTTAACCTAAGAAGAAGGCCACAAGCTTGATGTCGAGGGAGCATTTGATAAACCTCACTAAGGTTATGACAGAGAAATAAATCTATGAGAGTTTGCAAAGAAAAAACCCTGAGAAGAAGGCCTTGAGCTTGATGCTGAGGGAGAATAACATAAACCTCGTTGAGGTTGTGATAGAGAAAGAAATATCTGAGAGTTTGCAGAGAACAGGACCTGAACAAAAGTTGTGACAGAGAAAGGATCTCTGAGAATTGGCATAAATTCCCTAGTGATATCATGGATTATCATGGGGGTGGAAAGAGCACTAAGAATGAATGCCTCTGAGACTATGGTTGGGTGGAGAGGCGAACACCCACATTCAACTGCTTGGTGATCAACTATAATAAATAAATATTTGTATGCCCTATATACTAGAATGGAATTGCATGATTTGATTATCTGTATAGGCAATAATTTGTGCCATGTGTGAAATGGATTTTAATGGTATTTTCTATCCTTCTGTAAATTATGGCATTTGAATGGTTGTAAGGACATAAACTTGGCCTCTGGTCTGATTAGGAAAACCTTCGAGGTGTTTCCCAGAGAAATTGCCTTGCGGTTCCAAAGTTGGAGCAGACCTTATGGGACTGCCACAGTCTCAATGATTCCCCGAGATATACTTGTTCTTGAATTTAGAACTTATGTCCAGTGACTGGGAGGTCTACCCTTCAACTTAGTCTCCCAGGGGACCATGGTCTCGTGCCCCGAACTTGATCAAATATTGGAAAAGAGTTGAGCGTAGCCCGTGGAATTCAATAAGGTTGCATATGACCCAGAGTTGAAAACCCCATGCTAAGATGAAAGGAGATAAGCCTTTTTGGCTTTGAAACTCTGGGAGTTCGAAGCTCCGGGGTGTTGCGACCTTAACCAAATCTAATCTAAGAGTAGATCTTACAACCCGCGACTCATTAGAGGGTCCATATGACCAAGGTATGGGAACCTTGTGCTAGTCTGAAAGGAGCTAGCTCTTATTGGGTTCGGAGCTCTGGGAGCTTGAAGCTCTGGGAAGTTAAAACTTCACAACCACCAAAAATCCTGAATGACAGAGTCGTGAAGTAACTTAGGATATAGATCTGAGGGTGGCCGGGAACTATCCCAACCATTGGATCTATGTTGTAGTCATCCCGATGTTGACCACTTCAGGAGAAAAAAGGTGTTGTAACAACAAAACCCCCAAAGGTTGGAGTTGTGAAGTATTGTGGACCATTGATCTTTGGATCCTTAAGGATCCCCCTCAACCGTTAGATTGATCCTAGTGAAGGGGTAGAGATAAGTATTTCGGCAAAGCACCCAAGCCTGAGGTAGGCCACACGACAGGAGATCTCATAGTCTAGAGCTTAACACTATGGAGGTTTGGAGTATAATGTCAAGGAATAGTCAAAAGGGTTGAAGGCTGGAGCCACATGGAGAGATTTTGGGGCCCTTAGGAAATTCGGGAGTTAGAAGATATGGGAGAATTGAGGTGTTAGAACACATGCTCCCAATGGGCCCAAAGGTCGCAGCTACATGGAAAGACCTTGGGAGTTCGGAAATACATAGGTTTTGTGTGTAGATAGTAAAAGGGGCACTCAAGACCGATTTACCCGATGGATTGTGTGTTAAACAAGGATTGAGTCTAGTCGTGGGATCAGATGGTGGATGGAATTCCATCATGGATGTAGGAACTTGGAGATGATACGTGTGAGTTGGATCCATGCGGGCGCCACATGGCCTTTGACCAATGAGGCTCACAAAACTTTGGAAGGGCATAACTTTCGAACCAGAACTCGGGTTGGGGCATGGCAATAGTGGTTGGAAAGATATTAACGAGAAGAATTCGATGGAGATCCCAGAATTGGGATTTGAGATAGTTAAGGAAAATGAAATTATGATGGCCCATCCCTTAAAAGATTATTTAGGGATCAGGTGTGTTACAAATTGGTATCAGAGCATGGCAACAACACTTGGCCTACTTGGGCTCATGCATGAGTCATATAAAAACAATATTTGAGAACTTTTAGTGGTGAAAATCTGTCTTTCCCATTCCTAAGAGGCTTAGTTAAACCTCTACTGAAGAAAGGAATGAGGCCTTCTATTGTTGATATATGTTTTGGAAATCTGCATTGTATGTTGCTAATGTTTCCAAATAAAGAAGTTGGCTTCACTTTGAAATTGTATGTGATGTTGTACAGTCATAAGATTAGGTTACCAAGGATAAGATGAGCCTGTTGAGAATATTATTGCCAAACAAAAATTGTTTGCATGAGTTCCTTGAGTAGAAGGATGCACATTAAAATTCAGCTAGGATTTTACCCAACAAGATTGAATCATGCTAGACGGTGGCAGAAGAAAATTATCATTTCTTTGGGAAATGATAGAAAATCCTACATGAGTGGGATTAGGATGATAGGCACTAATATCAAGACTTGGATGTGAATGTATTGAAAGTATCCGTAGCTATAATAATTATTGATTTAATGAAGGATTAAACCTTTTATATGTGTATGATCCCTCATGATTAGGGGATTGATGGAAATGGTAAGGTCAATTTACTTGAGCTATAATGAATGAAAATTGTTGTTGGAATAACCTAGTAAGAAAGTAAAAAGGAATCCTATAGAGCAAGTTCAAAATATCACGGTTGTGCTAATGGAGTGTATATCCATGTTAACTCAAGGGCATATCTATGCATAGGAATGCAAAAAGATAAGAAAGTGAAATATATATGCACTGCAAACATAGGTGAAATGATTGGTGCACAAGGATATGGTAGAGAACATATGGAAAAATATTGAACATGAAAATTAGGCATGTTATAACTTGTGGTGGGTTATAAGGTATGGTCTACTAATGGAAATTTTAGATAAGGATGACCTTATGACAACAAGAGTTAACAATAAGAATGAAAAATTGATAATGTTGTAGCCTATTGCCTTAATATGATAGGACTCTAAGGATTAATGAGAGACCGATGCAAGGTTTGATTAAGGAGATGTAAAAACACCTTTGGATGAACAATGGATCAGATTGACATCCATAGGTGGATGGTAACCATATGGATATAGCTTGGTATACTCAGATAGCTATAAGAAGGAATTTAGGAAAAGATTCCCTTATACAGATTTGTTGACCAAGAATGAATTGAGGCTTGAAGAAGAGACTATAAATGGTTATCCTACTACCTTCAGTGATGCAATAACTACCCATATGAATTATAAATTATGGGAGGTTTTACATTAGAAAGGGAAAATGTGACCCTCGCTAGTTGTTTCCATGAAGAGAGGGAAACATCAGTATGAATTATGACCGTGAGACTGGTCATATGATTGATTGTAACCTCTCGCTAAAGAACACTAAGATTAAAAAAAAAATATCAATGTGAATGGATGAGGTAGAGAGGTGTGAGAAATGGACCTACATATATACAAAAATATGTATACATGCTTAAATCAATAATATGACTACAATCTCTCAACTGAGAGGGAATATCCATATTTATTGTCTCTATGAGACTTGTCATAAGAATGATTGGAAGATCCTTGGGAGAAGGATCTGGAAGTTTGATATGTCCATGCATATGACTGACATGGAAAGGGTGCAAGCAGTGAGCTTGCATGATGAATGTTTGGCTATGTATGTATACGCTTGAGTGCATGAATTTAATGCATTGTAAGGTTTCTTGATATGAAGACTGATATTAATACCAAGTGGATATGAATGATCTGAAAAGATCTTTTACACGACTATGGTTGAGTTATTAATTCATATGTTAATTAACCAATTAGGAACTTGCAGGGATGATTTTAGGGGCTAAATTTCGCTCATGGGCTAATTTTCCATGGTTTTTCCAAAAACGAGATTCGCTATTTTAAAAATGATTCGCCCAAATTCTATAGGATAAAATTATTTTACCTTAAAAATCGCCAAAATTTTATAAAAACTATATAAAATCTTTATAAATTTGAATATTTTTACAAAAATATCGCTAATCATCTATATTTGGCATATGAAGGATTAGTAAGATTCGCCAATGTTTCTACATTTAAAAATAATTTTCCATCCTTAAAATCATCCATGTTAGGAAGTTGAATGAAAGAGGAAGAATTATGACAGCCATATAAACATGTATATAACTAAAATGAAGCATAAACAACAACAAACCATAAACACCAATGATATATGGGAGTTCGACAATCTCCCCTACGTCTCTGGTCCTTTGTCTCACTGGGTGAGGCTTTCTTATTTATGTTCAAATCTCAATAAGTACATCACAACAGTGTCATAAGGTTACAGAACTGAACTGGTCTTGTTCTACTGGATCTCTAGAACCCAACAGAAGAAACAACACTCAAATCGGATGACCGTAGCTCCCAGAAATGGACTAGAAAGGTTCGCTCCTCAACAACTTCTCTTTATAAAAATGGCTTTGGCTTGGAAAATCTTCAGCATAAACCTACTCTGAATCTCCCTCCCATGGCCTCAAGAAGGTCTGGTTTATATATATATGAAGTTGGTAACCATCTCCCAACTTCCTCCCAATATATGGCCTCAAAAAGGGTCCAATATCCCCCAAAAAGGGCAAAAAATCTCCAAATCTGCTTATAAAATCATTAAAAAATCCGTATTATAATGTTAAAAACCCATTTTTTTCACCAATTATGGGATAAGCCCCTTTGGCCTGGCGCACACTCCTAAAACATGGGCTTATGGCTTCATATGGTCAAGCGCCATCCCCCTAGGGGCTGCATGTTGTCCCCTTTCCTGCAATCTGTGGTCGCGTGGCACAAAGGTGGAACCAAGGTCTAACCCCCTATGCTAACAACCAACACAGGGTCCTGAGACATATGGGATATGCCAAAGACCATGGGCTATCCATTAACCTCCACTCTTAGCATATATATTCTGGTCATATGGTGTAAAAAAAACCATGCTTTGTGGAGGAACTGAGACCTATACACACAATACTGCACCCATAACCGATTCGATGAACTGTGGTTGTATGCATACATATAATGATCGGGGGTTGGGGCTAGGCCCTAGCCCTTACATCCTCCACTTGGAACCAACGGTAAACATAAATATAAAGTATACAACATGGTTTAATAAGGACTACAATAGGTGGTTTGGTAACCCAGCCTACCCCAAGGAGCTTCCCCCACACTAGAGATCACGCGGTCGAAACCCGGGAAGCCCAAAACTTTTACAATGAAATGATCCAATGCCTGGGTACCACGTGGCAGCCCATGTTTGGGCCACGTGGCACCACTCCATATGCTAGCCTAATTCCATGTGTCAAATGAGGATTTTTCTATCTCTCACCTCATCTTCACTGTCAACTGATCATACCCTGCCATGTGTCATCGTACAGGTGTGCCACATGTCACCCTTGTAGTGGTGACATGTGTTGCCCTCAGATTGGTCCACCTGTCTTGTTCATGTAAACATTTTTACACCCAGTCAGCCTTCCAAGTATGCCTTACACATCAACTATATGGTTGTACGGACTGTATAGTCATATGCCACGTGGCATTGTATGGACTGTACAACCAACATTTTTTTGCCTTTTTGTCAAAATGAACAGATCGCCATAACTTGAGAATACGACGTCTGTTTGAGCCCGTTCAAGTTGCGTTGGGTTTGTATTGACGAATCCTACACACATGCTTGTTTTGAAGCCATTCTGAAAACTTTTATTTTTAGGCCTTTCTAAGCCCCATCAAGCTCTTGGATCCGATTCTGGATCAATAAAGGATATTAAATGTGAAAGTGATGCAGATGTATGATTTATGAGAATATGTATACTAAAGGCATGATATGTCTTCTTTGATGAGTGATATGTAAGTAAATAATTACACTTGCCAAGATTGAATGAATACCATGGATGCATGGCCAACTCTATTCTGAGGAGTCATGAAAGATTGGTTTTGAATGATAGCTAGAGGGGAATGTGTTCCATTCCCTCATGAAAGTCTAGTATAAATAGATGAAAGAGTAAATGGGAAAGGATGATCTTTTTTCATGACAAAAGGAAACATGATTAAGCCTTTGAGGACTGCATGAAAACAATTGTGAGCAATCATAAGTTAAATGATTTATGATTATGCATGTGGTTAAGTGCATCATGAAAGTAAGTTAGCAAAACAAGGAATATGTGTGGACAAATAATATATATGCATAAAAAATATGCATGTTTATATTCCTTATGGAATATTTTGTAAACAACTGAAGCTAACTCAAGTTTGAGGCTATCACATATAGTGAAGGATATGCAATAAGGAAGTTGCATGCGGAAGGATTTCCCTATGGAGGAACTATGTGAAGACTATGTCAGGAGAACAGATTCACAAAATTAATGAATATTGAGAATTGAGCAATGGGATACAAACCTATATATATATATATATATATATGGATTACATTTTAAAACATCTTGCATGAATGGAAGACTAACAAATGAATGTTGACCATTCTGATAACTGAATGGTAATGTACATAATGCACAGGTTCATGATTCATTATGAACAAAAAGTTTGCTATTAAATAATTCTGATGTATCATAAGGGTTAGGGTCATCCTAACCAAGGTTGTTCAAGGAAAAGAGTAGGAATATCACAATAAGAAGTAGATTGCATAAGCAAAGAAGGAGAAAAGGAGGAACACTTTTCTCACCCTAAGAACTCTGAATTTTTTAGCAAAGTTGTAAAGTTCAAAAGAGAAGTTGTGGGAACAAGTACAACTTGAAAAGGGAGAATGAATAAATAAGCATATTTAAATGAATGGTCTTGGTTAAGCCATGATAAGTAAAGCATTGAGGCCTTGGAAATTAACTCAGTTGGACTGAAAGCCAAGGGTTGTGTAGAAGGAGTTGGACCAAGGAAGAGTTTCTTGACCCTTTCCTTGTTGTTTTTTGTATTTCTCTAGTACAAGAGATTTATTTACTAATGTAGGTAAGTGTTTTGACATCATAGTGATTATGGTTGTATGACTGTAGAAACAATCGAGAATTGTTTGTGTTTCATTCATGGAAACATTTAGGATAGTGTGATTAAGCACATAATGATATGCTAGGACATATCTGAAAACATATTGTTGATTTAAATGCTATGACACATGCATTTTTATTTTAAATGACAACTAATATAATTGTGATGTATGTCATGTGTAGAGAGAAATTAGAACTGTTGAGGAAGATAGTTTCCAATAATGGACAACCTCAAGCAACAGAGGACTCTGAGAAGGATGTTGTTAAAAGATTGGTGAAGGGACTTTAAAAGTACCCATAAAGCACCACTGATAAGGTAATATCAGAAAAATGGTTCTAGCAGCTAGCACATGTATAAATATGTTCATGCCTGTATGGTATAAGGTATGAAGAGAATTGGTAAGAACCCCTTCTAAAAATATTTCATTATCTTAATGATGTGCAAATAATTTTTGAGTGGTTTCTCTATGTCATTTCTACCCAAGCAGGGTAAGGTTCAAGAAAAAAGAATATGAATGATAAAAAGAGCTAGTCTATGCCATTCAAGGACGAGTTATACTCCTTGCAAGAAAATGTATCAGTAAGGAGTACCATGGGTACAAGGACCAATCTAGGGAAATTGGGAATAAAGGTGCTCATAGTTAGCACATTGCATGGAATGCATTGAGGAAATGCATGCCTGCATAAGAGGGAAGACAATGGATTTCCAATTAAGGAAGGAGGACCTTCTAATACTCTACTTGAATTGTAGAGGTGTTAAAGAAAAGATAAAATTGGGTGGCCATGAGTATTGGCACCCTGGTTACTACTGAAGGAAGAATGCTTGGGTGCATTTGAGAGAAATTTTTGGTTTCATATGTGTTGATCTAGGACCATGATCATCCTATAGCAGGAAGCACAATCCTGCTACAATAATGAACAAGAACGAATAATCCATATGGTGAAATAGGTTGGTTAAGATCCAACACACCATGGCAAAGAGCCATTCATAAAGTATGGTAAACTTGAAATCAATGCAAGGGTGCATTGAGTATGAATGTGGCCATGAATATTGACACATTTATTAAAGTTATTTGATATCTAAATCACATTTTGAAAATTTTGGTATGATGAAATGATGCATAGGTAAGGAATGAGGTTTCCTTTCATGTTTATATAGATGAAAATGACTTGCATGGTTAGTATGCATAGTTTGAAAATATAATGTGCATGAAAACTAATAATCTGTTTGGCTAAGGAATGTTGAAATTGTGGGAAGAAAAGGGTCTTGGATATGGAAATGTTGTAAGCCCATAAGGAAGACCAATTTTCTGTTGAGCCAAACTACGAGGAATGGTATTTCCTTTTGACAAATGAATTTGATTGTTAGTATGCATAGTTTTGAAATTGTTTTTTAACCACTGCAAGTGTGCAATGAAAATATAATGTGCATGAGAACTAACAATTTGTTTGGATAAGGAATGTTAAAATTGCAGGAAGAAAAGGGTCTTGAATATGACAATGTTGTAAGCCCATAAGGAAGACCAGGTGCCTGTTGATACAAACTGCTATGGGGAGGAAATTCACATATTTTTGGATCTAGTTCCTATGCAAAACAAATATGAAAATAAATGCAGAATTGGAAAATATGTGGGAGACAGATTTGCAATAAAATTCTAAAATTTAAAATTTATGATGATATCTCATAAATTTTTGTATACCTGTGATACAGGTGAGACAAAAAATATCTGTCTAGGGAGGACATATGAAGGTTCTCAATCCAGAAAGCGTGAAATATTCTACTGTGGAGACATGAGAACCCTATGGTAAGCCATGATCTCCCTAGAACATGTTGTGTTGTGGAAACAAAAGCCGGAGGGCCACCTTGACAGAGAAATTCTAAGGGACGCCTCTACTATAAGGCTCAATGAAGTCTTTGAAACTCTTCTTGTGTGAGAAATCCTTGGCAAGGCAAGATGGATAGCCCAAGGGACTATGTAGCAGAGAAAAGGATGCATGAGGCTGAGCCTGGAGGGTGAGTGACCACAAGGAAGAAGAGACTTTGATAATTATTATAAACTATTGATTGGTATCATGGACACAATGGGTATGTCCAGTAAAAATAGTGAGCCAAGATAACAAGACAACCATGTGGAAGTGAATCCATGAACTGCACAAATAAGTATTGTGCTAGATTTCAAAATTTTCCTCTTGAATTTTGCACAACAATAAAAAAAAATTGCATGAAATTGTGATTAATATGCTTGTTGTCCAATATTATTGAAGGTAGGTAATGAAATCCAAGGGTATGGAAAGGACCCAACCAAGAAAGAGGATCAAGATTTCTGAAGCAGCTAAATTAAAAAGGCATGATAGGTGTTACTGAGAAAAAACACCAAGGACGATGTTCCTTTTAAGGGGGAGGGGATTGTAACACCCATGTTTCCCCTAGCCTATAATTAATCATTTATTATGATCGCCATGTTGTGGCATGGGAACAATACTAATTTATTATTATTCAGATTGTCAATAACTGATTATGGGGGGTGAAGCCTCAAAGCACTGGCCATGATATCACTAGAGGAAAGAATGAGGAAACTATGGAGAGGATTCATTAGATCGAATGTCTCAAATTCCCTTTTCTAAAATACTAAGCCTCATCCAGATCCCAAGGAGAGGAATCAATTAATGAAGGAAGGATTGGTGGTTGAACCATCAACCACCCCATGAATGGAAGCATGGTCTGACTGAAGAATGTCAACCAAAAGTACCACAGGGTCCGACAGACCAGGATGACCTGAGTTTTCTTCTGATAGAAGGAACATGACAGGTTGATAACCTTCCCAAGGAGGGATGTGCGAGGGTGGGCATGTAGAAAATAAAAAAATAATAGAGGAGAACACACAGAGCTCTCAAGACGAGAACATAACCTGAGAACAAGGCCATGAGCTTGATGCTAAGTGAGCATCTGATAAACCTCACCAAGGTCATGACAGAGAAAGAAATCTCTGAGAGTTTTTAGATAACAAAACCTGAGTAGAAGGTCATGATCTTGATGCTGAGGGAGCATTTGATAAACCTCGTCGAGGTCATGACAGAGAAAGAAATCTCTGAGAGTTTATAGAGAACAAGACCTGAACAGAAGTTGTGACATAGAAAGGATCTCTGAGAATTGGCATAAATTCCCTAGTGATATCATGGCTTGGCACGGGGGTGGCCAGAGTGCTAAGAGTGAATGCCTTTGATCCTATGGTTGGGTAGATAGGAAAACACCCACAATCAGTTAGTTGGTGATAGACTGTAATAGATAAGTATTTTTATGCCCTGTATACTAGAATGGAATTGCATGATTTGATTATCTGTATAGGCGATAATTTGTTCCTTGCGTGAAATGAATTTTAATGGTATGTTCTATCCTTCTATAAATTATGGAGTTTGAATGGTTGTAAGGCCATAACCTTGGCCTCTGGTCCAGTTGGGAAAACCTTCAAGGTGTTTCCCTAGGAAATCACCTCATGGTTCCAGAGTTGGAGCAGACCTTATGGGGCTGCCACAATCTCAATGATTCCTCGAGATCTAGTTGTTCCTGAATTTAGAACTCATGTCCAGTGACTGGGAGTTGTACCCTTCAAATTAATCACCTAGGGGACCATAGAATCGTGCCCCGACCTTGATCAAATATTGGAAAAGAGATGACCATAGCCCCTAGAATTCAATAAGGTCCCATATGACCTAGAGTTGGAAACCCCACGCTAAGACGAAAGGAGCTAAGCCTTTTTGGCTTTGGAACTCTAGGATTTCAGAGCTCCTGGGTGTTTCGACCTTAACCAAATCTCGACTAAGAGTAGAGATTATAGCCCAATATTCATTAAAGGGTCCATATGAACAGGGTCTGGGAACCCTACACTATTCTGAAAGGAGTTGTCTCTTATTGGCTTCGGAGCTCCGAGAGCTCCGAAGCTTTGAGAAGTTAAAACTTCACAACTGCCAAAACTCCTGAATGATGGAGTCGTGAAGTAATGTGGGTTGTAGATATGAGGACGATTGGGTACTATTCAAACCATTGAATCTATGTTGTATTCATCCTAGTGTTGACCACTTCGGTAGAACAAAGGTTTTGTAACAATAAAACTCCCAAAGGCCGTAGTTGCGAATTATTGTGGAGTGTCGATCTTCGGATCCTTCAAGATCTCTCTCAACCATTAGATCAAGCCTAGTGAAGGGGTAGTGATAAGTAATTCGGCGAAGTCCTGAAGCCCGATGTGGGTTTGGGCCATTGGATGAGAGGCCACATGACAGGAGATCTCATAGTTGGGATCTTGACACTCCAAAGGTTTGGAGTATAGTGTCGAGGAATATTCAAAATGGTCAAAGGTCGAAGCCACATGGAGAGATTCTGGTCCCCTTAGGAACTTCGAGAGTTTGGAGCTATGGGAGATTTGAGGTGTTAGAACGCATGCTTCCAACGGGCCCGAAGGCCAGAGCTACATGGAAAGACTTTGGGATTTTGGGAGTTCATAACTCCATAGGTTTCGTGCATAGACAGAAAAAAGGACACTCAACGTCAAAGTGTCAAATTCCTCACTGGCCAATGTGTTAGAAAATGGTTGAGTCCAGTTGTGGGATTAGATGGTGGATGGAATTCCAATGTGTTTGTAGGAACTTGGACATGATACATGTG
>JASDQU010014389.1:3866-36598 GCA_032191745.1 Picea mariana
AACATAATGGGTTGGCTCGTGATGAGACCTCCCATCCTCTTGGTTAGGTCTTGTTTTATTAATTTTCTTAGGGTCCCTTCAGCTTCTTATCGAGAGGCCTTTTAATACCTTCTCGGGGATCCCCTGGGAAAAGCATCTCAAGGTTTCATTTCTTATGGATTTTATCTTTTACCAGCTGCTTTTACCCCCTGGGCCTTTAGCCCCTTCTTCCCACAAGACAAAGTGTAACCCTCAAAAGGTCATCCTAATGGCCGGACTATGGGAATGGGATAGATGTGCAGGATATAAGATGAAAAATGATAGTATGGTGGGAGCGAACGATGGCTTTCCAAATCCTCCTTGGTGGCTAACCAAAACCCATGAATACAAGCTTGCTAAGTCACCCCACCAATCACCCCAACAACGGTCAAGTGGATTAGTGTAAGATCCAAGCAGTCATCAAAAATGAAAGGAACGTAATGCATATATAAGAAGGTTATAACGATCAAACATGACACATACCATGATACCTTGGACCAATTACCTCATGGAGCAAGAGTCCTCTCCAATGCAAGTCCAATCTGATGGTGATGGAAGCCGTTGCTGCTGACAGGACAAATCTGGCGAAGAAGAAGAAGGGTGGGCCCTCTAGGGCCATGCTCAGGTCAATCTTGCTCTCGGTACTTCATGTCTAGGACTTGTGGGCCTCGAGACATGATCTCCTAGTTATCCCTAGATATTGGGGATAACAGGGCCAATATAGGTAACATTTGAGATTAATCAAGGTAACATTTGAGATTAATCAAGGTAACATTTGATTCGACATCCTCTTAAGGGTTTTGTTAAGTAAAGGTTTTATTGGAGTTCAACAACATTATATGGTTCTAAAGTACCTTATGGGATACCTTAAGATTGTGCTCAACCTTACCTTAACATGCTTGTGTAACATACATATACATCAACAATTAACTTAAATATTTTCACATCAATTAAGTTTAGTAACTTGTAGATCAATTACCTACTTTAAGAAAAGGGTAAAGAACATAATTGGTGAAATAAAGTGTGAATTTTCTTAATAGAATTGCTCGACAGAATCTGATGTGAAAAAGGTGGTAACTGAGATAAAATTTATCTTAATGTCATGAATAATAGGAAGCCTCCCTTAGGGATATTTGATAAGGTAGTAAAATCAAGATAAGTTGCTTATCATAGATTAGTCACTTCACATAGCATTCTATTATTACACGTTAGTAGAGGAAGTTGAACCATTACAACAAGTTTTATGAAAATATCAATGCAAATGTTTAAAAAATATTAAAGTGAAAAACATGTGGTAACTTAAATAATAATATTAAATATTAAGTGTTGAACACTACACCTAGCATGTAAATAGGTCACGGGATATTTAGACACTTGTCCCCCCCCCCCAAATAATAATAGTAGGGGGCTCCTCATTCATGAATGTGTCGATGATTGGCTCAAGTGTTTTAAATGATTGGTGTAATCGATCATATGCACAAGAGAATGTGCTCCCCATAAATGATAATAGAGCCAAACCCATGAGCAAAGTAGAAGTTTTGTCTTCCCCATTGGGAAGGAATTGTGAATGGGAATGCATCTTGGGCAGAACTTGCATGGTGAATGAATCAATAGTTGGCACACATAGTATTATTAATTTGATTTCCTCTGTAAATAGATAAATGCAGGTCCCTTTTTTTTAATAGACAAGTGCATGTAATTACGTCGTTAGCGAGTATACAAATTTAATGCATGGTAATCACACACAGAAAATATTGAAAGAAATGGAAGTTACCAAGGACTCAGTGACTGCAACTTTGCAATTGATACCAACCCCATTTTTAAAAAAAATTAGAGATAAGAGTCGTGTTACTATTTTTTTGTCTCCTTACAATTGTCATTCATTTTCGTATTGTTTGTTTTTCATCCCAGTGCACCGTACACCCTTTCTTGGGTAGAAAGATTTATTTAGAATATGGTGGCCACCATGATAGCCAACATCAAATCAAATTGAAGGGAATAAATTGCAAGCTAAATTTATTTTCTAAACAAAAAATTAGAGTGAATTTTATTTTCACATACAATAGATACACTTTTAGCTATGAGAAAAGAAAGGTATGTTGGAACCGTATTAGCATTGATGAATGTGTTACATAACTCCATAAAAAAAATATTGTGATGAAAATGTGTTACATAACTCATAAAACAACTATTGTGATAAAGTGAACATGTTGGAAAGTACACGAGAGAACTCGAAGGTTCCTTACTCATGGAAAAGTGGCGTGCATTTCAAAATAATAAAGAAATAGTATTACCATAATAGAATTTAGTCCATTCCATGGATGTGGGTGTCACTCCCATCCACCTAGAGGGCACCATGATATCCCTCAGTGTGTGAAACGATTACCTAGTGTGCTCCACCTGAGCCTCCCCTCATGCGAATTAAACCTCTCCTCCCCCCCGAGGCATCGAACCATTACTCCACCAACTACTCCCACTTGTCACCTGCATAGCCTCAGTACGATGCCCCAGTACATGAGCATGCAAAGGATGATAGCATTGAAGGATAATGATTTAACCCCTTCTCCTCATGGCCTTTGTCACTCTGTCGCCCTCGAACATCTCTGGCACTCCTCCACTATTCTCCGTAGTCGATGGCTTTTTGTTCTCTGTAGGTGGTGGCTCTCTGTTCTCTGCAGGTTGTGGTGGATCTCTCCCCTCTCCCCTCCCTGCAAGAATGCCACCCCCACCTTGGGGAGTGGTCATGGAGAGCAGCATCTACAGCACCTCCCCCACCTCCCATGCCCAACCAGGATGGCTATGACTGCTTTGTAGTTGCAGGCTCTCTCTAAGCCTCCTGACACACCTCCAGACACCATAGTAGTTACTAGGTGGTAAAAAACATGCTCACCTGCACTGATATGAAAATAGGGGGCTGACTTGTTTTTCTATGCAAGCACCCTCTACTCCATTAAAATAAACTTCAGGACCTTGCTCTATGTCATAGTTGTGCAAGAGGTTTTATGTGTCAAGTTTATGCATCTTTTATGTGTTTATGTGTGAGTTTTTTGAAAAGGTTAAATATGTTGTTTACATAAATACAACAGAAAAATAACTTGCAGCAAAATATAACCAGCTAAAAACTCACAACAAAAACAATATGATAAAGGAGTTCACCCCCAATTGGGCTACATCTCCTTGAGCCTCCATCAATGGACTAGGCTCTCTGGGATTAGTTTTTCAAATATTATTTTACAAGTTTCTGCTCAAATACAATGGATTTATTGAATGTACCATTGGGTTCAGAATACACAAAACCCCCAAAAATGACTAATAGAACTCTGAAAACGGACCATGTCTCATCCGTGCATGACCTCTTCTACATGTGGCCTTGAGCTTCTATGATCTTCCTTGTGGAGAAAACACCTATAAAAGTCTTCAAATGCCTTTGAAACCTGTCCCAATGTGCTCATATCATAACAATTAGTCAAAAATGACTATTCAGTCACAAAAAATAGACTTGGGCTCATCTGAGCATGACCTCCATCAATGGTGGCCCTAAGCTACCTGAAAATTCAATGGTGTAAACCTACAATAGAAGTTTCCAATTGCCTTTGAAAACTATGCCAATGGATTCAGAACATCCAAAAACCCCTAGATGGGCTTTTTCGGCACCTCATTTGGCCAAAAACTGAAGAAGTTAGGCCTCCTGCCATTTTCCTCCTTCAAGCTTGTTGTCTCTGGTTCGCTAATTCACACTCCTATGTGAGTAACCTGGCTTCTGGGTGTTTCCCATGCCTAAACCAAGCACACGCACACATCTCCACAAAACAGGCCAAATTGTCGCACCTTTAGCGGAATTAGGGCCCCCAAAGGCAAAGGTGTTAGGCACATGGGGGCCATATGGCCACATCCCAATGCGAATGAAGGGCTGCGTTGCATGATTGAACCTAGACTTGACAAGTGGTGGGATAAAACTTAACCATTTGAATGCACAAGCTCCTTTTTTGTGGTCTCATGGGAGGGGCGTGCAAAACCGTGGGCTGGGGATAAGCCCCAGCCCGGACCCGCGCCCAAAATGCAATACATTTCAATTTAAAACTATATTCAAACACTATATGGTAAGAACCAAATGGTGGGCGTGATGGCAGCCCAGCCCTTGCTAAAGCTTTGGATGGTGTGGGAGGTCCGAGGTTCGATCCCCACGGACTCCATAAACCTTTTACTATAAACCAAAACACGGTGCCACGTGGCACCACCCGATTGGTCGATAAATGCCACGTGTCAACAATCTGTTCGCCCACATGTCTTGCCAACTATCTTCCAACTCATTTCCTACCACATTAGCATCATTCCACATCATCTTGCCATGTCACCTGCCACGTGTGATTCACACCCTACCATGTCAGCATGTACGGACTGTACAGTCAATAATGTTTTTGCCTGTTTGGGAAATCGAACAGAACGTGATATCTCACTCATTCATTCTCTGTTTGAAACCGTTCGAAGTGTGTTGGGTTTTTGATGACGATTCCTACGTACTTGTTTGTTTTTAAGCGATTCTAAACACATTCATTTTTGGGCTAAATTTTGACCCCTGGTCCAGATTCTGATCCCGCACCCTCCTCAACCTCCTGGGTGTCTTTGTTCAGAGCCCTCCCAGTTCACCTTGCTTTCCCCACTCCCCCACCGCTCACCCTCCTCCCTCAAATCCTCCCTCCCCCGACACCCGTCCTCCTCCTTCTGTCGCCCACCCCAGCACCTCGGCTCCTCAGGATAATTACAACAAAAGAATAGTTGAGACTACACCAGGCAAGCAAGTTCATTGATGGCTCCCTTTATCAAGATTTCTGGCCTCCTGGTCAAGGAACCAAGCTCGAACAACTCCAACTCCTCTAGAAATAATGACATCGAATTCAGTGGTCGCCCCATTGTAGAAGAGATTCCTCTGGGCAACCCTCCACTTGTGACTGGAAAGAATACATAGTTTCTAGGCGTATGTTCATTTTTTAGTTTTCTTAGTTATGATTAGGCTTTGGTTTTATGATAGTGATTATACAGAAAAAATCTCTTACTATTTTTGTAAGCCTGGTTTCCCCCCAAAGGGAAGGAAATATGATCATGTGTTTTCCATCCTGGTTTCCCAATTAGGGTAGGTCTCAGTTTTGTCCATTCACTGGGATAAACATTGTTGATTTTATGCTTGTATCTTTACTGTATTTTTAATAGAATAGCTCCAGAATTCACAAAAAAAAATAGAATTTATTCCATTTTAAACTCCTTTTAAAGTTGGTTGCACCACTACAATAAAAAATAATTCATTTCAAAGTCCTCTCAGAACATGTTAGATTTTTTTTCTTTTCCGAGAAAATGGTAGTTGTAGAGTTATGCAAATTTCCAATCTCAATTTTTTCCAATGGTTATATCTTCTTTAAATTCTAAATGCATCATATATGAAGATACCAATATATGTGTTGGATGTATGGGATCATCTTGTTCAACATCAAGCACTTTGCCCACTATCTTTGTTTCAATCATATGAACGGGGAAAAAATGAATAATTGTAGCGGGTTGCGCATGCATGAACACTAACAAGCAATATCGTGGGTGTTCCTATTCATGGCCTTGAATAGGAGAATGTGAATTTTTGGAGCATTGAGAACTTCTATGTCTATCAGGAAAGAGATCTTGGTGAGAGAAAGAAGCATTCACTTGTTCGGAATTGGGAAATTCTCCACTAGTTGAGAAAGTCCAACTTGAAAATATCCCATAGTGGGGATGCATGCCGACCATATGGGAGGAAGTCTGTTGTTTCACTTATCTTCCACTAACGACTCAAGAACTAATGGTAAATCTTCATAGAAATGTCCTAAAAAGAAAAATGGTACTTGTGCTTGTTGATAGCTCCCCTTCCAACAATCCCAAGTATTGTATATATATCGCTTACCCTCTTCTTGAGCTTCTCTTGTACATTTCAAAATTCTATAAAATTCATCTTCAAAAACATGAAATAAACCACACCATTTGATATGAATGCATCTTCCACTTTAGAATACCATATAGGTAATGTCTATCTTAGGAAAATCCAAGTACATATTAGATCTAAATGGTCTGAAATGGTATGCATTTAAAAAAAATCTATTACATATTTTGCTTGTTCTTATGGTTACCTTCTTGTTCAGAAAGTCTACCCATAATCTTGTAAGGGTACGGTGGTTTGGAGAACATGAGAGAAATAGAGCTCAGCCAAGCCTCCTTGATATATTTTAGAATGATGAGAGACTTGCAGACAAGCCTTCCATTGTGGAAGAGGACATTGCATAAACTTCTTGTATTCTTCTTTTATTAACTATATGAGCCTTCTCCCTTTGCATTATTCTTGTATTAAATATACTATCCTTCTCCCTTTGTATTATTATTGTATTAACTATATGAGCCTTCTCCCTTTGCAGGATGGAGAAATAACCTCAATGCTTAAAGATCATTGTCCTTGCAGCTTCATTAGCACAAGTACATATTCTCTACAGCTTCAAGAACGCAACTAGTAAGGAAACCAGAGCCAATGTTTCTATGTCATAAGACAAATGTTTATACTTGAGAAGACCTCAAGTGTAGTTGTAATTAGAAAGAATTATTTGTCTTTGTCTAACATGCAGACAACCACATTGTTAGTAACTAGAAAAGCACTGTAAACTCAAAGTATGGAAAAGGAAGAAGCCTAACATTTAATGTTCGGAACTAATGCTATACATTGGGTCTAGCATGAATCCCTACACTCCAAAACTCTCTGAAATCTCTCTCAACAATGTGAAGTTTATCCTAAGTTTACCAACCTCAAACTAAAAATTTAAAAATTTAAGATAAAATAAAAAAATTGTTAAGAAAAAAAAAATTGAGTTAGAAAATTGCATAGTTATGTAAGAACTTCGTATAAAATACTTTATTTACATTAATTTGCGTGGAAAGATTGAAAAACCAATTACTAAGAGTCTTTCACCCCAAGCGTAAGGGATAATAACAACTAAAATATCTTTATAAACAGAATCTCGAGACTATCACCCCACGGATAAGGGCTAATAACAAATAAAAGAACTTTATAAACATAACCTAGGGACTAATAACAAGTAAAAGAACTTTATAAACATATTCTTTTCAAAACCATAAAAACTAAAGGTGATGTGGGTGACGTATATACACTTAAATTTTTTATTTATTATCTGATATTATTAGTCCCTACAGAAGAAGAGGATCTAGTGATCCATTTTCGTTAAATTATTTTCACTTTATAACTATAACGAATTTTTTTATAATGTTTTATAATTATACTGAAAACTGTAATTTCCTTAATGTTTTCAAAGTTTTCATAACAATTATTAGTAAATTTAATATTTCTAAAAATATAAATTATTATTATTTTATGTAATATTACAAATTATATTTACAATTGTATTTTTAATATTTAATATTATAAATTATATTTTATTATTTCTCTATAACGTTTTTAAATATTTCCATCATATATAATTATTTATAAATATTTATGTATTAAATTTAATATTCTAAAACAATTTAAATTATTTTTTTAATATTTGATATTAAAAATTATATTTTATAATTGGTTGAAAAGCATGAAGTCACAATTTATTTTGTTTAGATATGTTTGGATGTGAAATCGTAAAAAAAAAGAGTTTTTTTTTTTTTTAAATATTGTCGTATGTATTTGGTAGTGGCCAACTATTTTGCTAGTGGATTCTCCGACCTAAGCACCTATGCAGAAGAAGGAAAGAATCTGAACATTATAAATTTTTAAAATTGATAAATTGGAAATTTTTAATATTGATAAGTTGAAACTCCCTAAATACACTTTTGGTCAACTCCCTAAACTCACGTTTTTGGAGATTTGGTCAACTCCGTTGTGCTATATGTGTGTATCTCTACTTAATGGCTATGTAGAGGTCAATTACGTATTGAGGCAAATATACCACAAAATTGACTTGGTGTACATGGATCGATGAACCCAAACTTATTGTTATGGTCAACTTCCCATCCAAAACATTTTTGTATTTTTTTTTTAGGTATTGGGTCTTGCCTTCAATTGATAATGGGCATGCTTGATGAAGATGAATTCATGGTGCTTCATAGGTTGTAGGAGATTTATGAGAAAAGGGTCATTTCCTTGGAAGAATCTCGCAATCGAATTTGTATTGAGGTCACTGACTTGCATAATGTCATTTCATAGTTGAAAAATGAGAATCGATGATTGATAAATGAACTAAAGACAACCCATACCCTGTTGAAAGATGAGGATGCCCTTTTTCAAACTATCCTTTTGTAGCAGTTTGGTGAGAAATCTAAGAAAGTTTTTGACCTAGAACAAACAATGGAGACTATTTTCTAGGATCTAGTAGATGATTTTGGAACGAAAATAGATATTGTCAATGATATTAAGAAGTAATTGAAAATCATTCCTCACACAGAAAACGTTTTATTGAAGAGAAACATTTGTAGACTAGAAGAATCCAATACGCAACCAGAAAATGAAGTTTCCCATTTACAAACCTCTGTTGATGAGATTTGTGAAGAAGTTTTTCCTCTTCAAGAATACAACAACCACTTGTTTGATGAAGATCGGGCTTTGAAAGAAGATTATGATTCCATATTGTTGCAACTGACTTAGAAGGATGAGACTATTCAGGGACTACATGACTGCGAACATAACCTTGAAGATCAATTTCGTCGACTGCAAAATGCTGAGAAGAATGTTGAGAAGAAGATTGTTGTTGTTGGGTTTCCAAGTTCACCCATTCTTTCTTCCACCCTTGTTACTTTTTATTGTAGTCTAGTTGTTGGCAAGAAGATTGATTTTGTTGAGATGACAGGCTCACCCATTACTTTTTCACCCCCTAATACTCTTTGTAAGAAATATGTTTTTGTTTTATGCATTAAGACTAATGATTGTGAATTGTTTATCCTAGCTTTGAAAAATATACTACATGTATTGGGTCTCGATTGCTTAGCAAGATGGGATAGATTGGAGGAGGAATTGGGAAGAATGGATAGGGTATTGTTGTTGTCTCCCTGCCTACACTTAGCCTTGTTGCAATCAAGGAAATTTTATTTTTCATAGGTGGAGTTTAGATTGATTTTCTAGAAGAGTAACCTACAATTGATTTTGTTGAACCAATTAATGAGATGGTTATTCCTAACATGCACGAACCTCATAACATTATCATTGATGACATTGTTGATTATATACCAGGTTGTTTTACTCTTGAGAGTATACCAAAACCTGAGCCATATTCTTCTGATAAACAAACAAATAACTATGCACCTTATCGTCATCCTCACCATAAACATCAAAGGGAATGGAAATCATGCTTTCTAATATTTTCATAAGTGACGTGAAAGATAGAATTGTGGACCAATACCAACTACTAGGATAGACTGTGATTGGATTGATAAATGGTCATGGAAGAATATAACCATAGTTTATCCTAGTAGTAGGTATTAGAAATGCTTGATGAATTCATACCATTGGGTATCATCAGTTGTATAATCATACAAAATTCCTCTTCATTTTTTATTGGTTTGGAAGTGGTCAACCACTGATCGACCCAACATGAAAGTCAAATGGATTTGAATTGGGTTATTTCTCGACCGAGGTTCAACTAGAGATGATAGTGGATTGGAGGTTTTGAATATTCGTCGACTAAGTTTCGACTAGTTATTTTTTTTGACTGGTGTTTTCAACGCAATCTATTGTTGATACTTTGATCCCTTAGTTGTGTTTGGGGAGGGGGGGGGATTAATTGAAGTTGTTGATGTGTATACCAAACTGATGTCTTATTGTTGAGTCGAATTCTTCTTGTTGAATCAACTTGGCTTTGATAAGATCCACCAAACCATGTTCGGCTGTGTTGTTGGAAGCTTTACTACTCCTTATTGTACTTGATAAAAAGACTATCTAGCATGGAAAAGACTATTGGATTGAAAAATACTGATTATTTTGGTGCATTTCTAGTTTAGTCGACTAATTGACTTGTCGATGTTGTCTTGTTGTCTAGTTAACTAACCAACTTGAAATGTGTTTGGACAACAAATTTTTTACAACCAGTTTTCAACTTGGATGAATGCCTTTTTTACCTTGATCGACATTGATGGTAATCAGACTTCTTCAAGAGTGTTTTTGTACCATCTTTGATCAAATTTTGCAATTATAACAAATCCAAGGAGGAAAGTTGTGTAATTTTTTTTCCTCCAAGATGAGTTTATGGGGGTGGGGGGGTGTTGGAACATTGGGTTCCATCGTAAAACTCACCTTGTTGATTAAGGAATTTGACCAATTCTTTGGGTCAACATCGACTAAACTATTGGTTGACTATGTCCCTTTCGGATCCCAGATCCACTTTTTATGAACATGTTCAATCACCTACATCCTGTGATTGTTGGTTTGGTCCATGAGCAAAACCTATTTATAGATGATCCTTATGATCGGTCTATCATCATCAGGAGAGATCATTTTCACTCTCATCGAGCATGCTTGTGCTTCAGTGCAACGGTGTCTTTAGACACTACCACTACCTTCGAATCTATTTTTCTCCTCTGCAGTTAGTCTCATGTTCCAATAGTTTCATAATGCAAAAAAACCTTTGATTCCTAATCCAACCTTAGTTTTGTTTAATACTAAGTGTCATCTTTTAAAAATCTTGAGAGGTAGACCAAGTGTCTAGTTTTGTTTAATACTAAGTTTCATCTTTTAAAATCTTGAGAGGTAAACCGATGTCTTTTTAAGGAAGTTGAACTCACAAATTTTCTTCCAAATGCTCCCAAACATAGGGAAATGGTAGGGGGTTATGAGTGCTGTGACAAAATTTTGTTTTCTGAAAGCCCATACTTAGAGGATCAATGCTATCAATGCTATTGTGATTCAAACAAGATAATATGGATGAAGAGGTTTCTTTTTTAAGAAAATAAAATTTTGTTCGAGGGGAATTAACATCACTACCATCAACCACTAGAGATTATGTTACACTCTTTTGTAATTTCGATGCATCCCAATTTTTCCCAAACAAATTGATTTTGGTGAGTTGATAATGTCTTGGATAATAGTAATGATGATATAAATGCATGTGTTTTATAGTTTTAATATGCTTTAATTTTTGTGCAAATGAAGCTTCCGATAAATCCTTGAACAAGTAGATCTCAAGGAAAAAGAAACAAGGAAAGTGGTTATTTAGGAAGTTGTTGAGAAACTCTCCAAAAGTTTTTGAAAATTCTGTGCATTTTCCAAGTAAGTTATGAAGAAATGCATAGAAATTACAAAGCGCTCGTGAAGCTCACCCATTTTTACCATGTGAAGCTTCTCCTCATGAAATTGGAAAAATTCATTTCCAATGAGATTGAGTAAGAAATCCTTTTTGAAAATGAGTGACAAGTAGTTTATCTTTTGTACGCAAAACACTTAAGATGTCATCTACATATTATGGTATCGTGTTTGACATATTATGTTATCTTCTTCTTATGAGAACCCTTAGGCTTTAAGTAGTTAAAAAATCAAAGTCGACATCTTTTTTGATGCATCATGTTATCTTCTTGTTATGAGAACCCTTAGGCTTTAAGTAGGTAAAAAATCAAAGTCGACATATTTTTCATTTCTGCATTACAATATCATAGTAATTGTTATCTTGATTACATTTGAGAATTCTTAAATTTTTTGAAAGCAGATTTAATCATTATAATTTATTTTCCTATTTGTTGGGCTACATGTCAAGCTTGATTCAAATGATGGAAGAATACCACCCAGAAAAAACCATATTCCATATTGAACATAGAAAAACCATATTTCATATTGAACATAGGATGTGATACATGAAAGTAAATAAGTTAAAAAGGATTTTAAGCATACTTGTCAATAGTCTGTAAGTTAAATCAATACCATCTACTCAATGTTATTTGTTGGAATTTGGTGACAATGAATTTCTCCAAAATTGGATTTTAGATCTTATTATTCAGTGTTGGTTGTAACTATTTAGACCAAGTTAGAATATGGATATGAGTGCATTCAATAGTCAGTGTCTTATGTAACTGTGTATAATTGCTATAAATTCATGTATTCTTGTAGAGGCTATTAGAGAGATGAGTTGAGTGAGCCTGTTGTAACTCTTCTTTGAACAATAATAAAACTGATGCTTCTGCTTGGTGGACGTAGCCCAACGATTGGGTGAACCATATAAATCCTCGTGTTTAATGTTTGATCTGTTTCGATATTGTTTCCGCTGCATATTAGTTTTCGTTTTGGTGACTGGAGAGATAACAAATGGTATCAGAGCCACATTAAATGAGTCGTCGTAAAAGAAACAGAATCTCTACATGGGTAGAAGGAGCGTTGATTTTACTTCAGTGTGGGGATATTTGCTGGAAGGGAGAGTTGTTGTTTTACATCACCGCTGAGTCATCTCGGTTGAAGGGAGAATTGATTTAATGATGCACTTGTGAAATCAAATTTTTAAGTAGCTAGCGCTGGGGTCTCTGCAGGAAGAGAGTGTCGATCTTCCAATACAAAATTTGCATGGTTTAAAAAGTGCGAATGGTATGTATGGTATGAAACTTTGTTTTTTTAAAAGGGCAAATATTTAATGCATAAAAATGTGGAGGATCCACTTTGTCTTTAGTGAGCTTTAATGCCATGGTATGTGGCTTTCAAAAGTGAATTTTTTAAAGTATTAACAATTCAAGAGTGAGTGGATGTGTAAAGGTGGATGCCATATAAAGGATATTAAATATTAATTTTCTCCCTCAGTTGCATACCCATATAGATATCTCGCAACATCTCTTCCTGTTCCGTAGCCATACCCCGCAGATGGAGATCGAGATTAAGATTGTAAAGAGCGAGATTTGGACCTTCGTGATCAGGATGAAGAATCTGATCCCGAGGATGAAGAGCCATATGTTCGGTAGGAAGATTCAGTCGATGAAACAACCATATAAAGGATATTAAATATTAATTTTAAAGAGTTGAACTTTTGTGGATTTGGTAAAAGGTTTTATTAAGGTATAATTTTTTTTTTAAATATTTTTAAAATCTTTTCATCATTAGTTTTGGGTTTAACCTTTAAGTATAAGATTATTTTTCATACAAAGGGTTTGGTTTTAGAGGCAATGGTTTTGGAATTTTTTCTTCTGTTAATGACGAAAACTCAAAGTGTTAAGTTCAAAATCGAGAAGTTCAACGGAAAAAACAATTTTGAGATCTGGAAGGTGAAGATGCACGATCTGCTCGTGCAACAAGGCGTGGTGAAGGCGCTTTTACGAAAATCAAAGAAACCTACGACCATTTCAGATGAAGAGTGGGAAGAGATCGATGTGAGAGCACCGAATGCCATATGTCTGTGTTAATGGAATAAGTGTCCTTAGACACACACTTTTATTAAATAGGAAAATAAATTACATATGAGAATTTGCAAGAGTTTACACCCGAGCACTCCAACACTCTTGCAATGAGCTATACATAAGCTAAATGTCCTAACAAACTTCAGTTATGGATCACTTATTAAATAAACAAGTGTTCATTTACAAAAAATGTTATCTTAAAAATATTCTAACTATACTCCTAATTTAGAGCCTAAAATACGACAACTTTCTAGAGTCATATCTTTCACAACAATACTCTATTTCTAAATGTCTCCATTTATTAATCAAATATTCTAGATTATTAATTTATTATTCTAAATTAATAATTATTTTATCAAAGTATTTTAAAATATGATATTTTTATTTTGAATCATCTCACATCCTCCCCCGTGATCCAAATATACATTACAATAGATACCAAGTTCATCCCTGAAGTTAGTAAATTTTATTATGCCAAGAGGTTTCGTGAAAATGTCGGAGATCTGATCTTTTGAAGGACAATAAATTGGCTTGATGACATCCTTTGCAATGAGTGATCTGATATGATGATACTTGGTGTCCACATGCTTTGTCTTTGAATGAAAAACTGGATTCTTTGCAAGCTTAATGGTTGTCTGGCTCTCGATGAATAATGATGTAGCTTCTTCTTGAGAAATGTCCAAGTCCTGCAAAGCTCTGTGTAGCCAAACGATTTCATGTGTTGCTTCCCATGCTGAGATGTATTATGATTTTTTTGAAGAAGTTGCCATTGTAGCTTGTTTATTACAACTCCAAGACACTGTTGTTGAACCCATGTTCATTAAATAACCTGATGTTGATGCTCGATCATCAATACTTCCAGCAAAGTTGGCATTTGAAAAGCCACCAAGTACAAAAATTTTAGTCTTTTTGTAAAGAAGACCAAAATCTTTTGTTCCTTGGATATATCGAAGAAATATTTTGGCTGCATCCCAGTGGTTGTCCCGTGGTTGCTATATAAAGCGTGAAAGAATATTGACTTCATAAGATAGATCTGGTCGAGTGTTTGTCAAATAAATCAAGCTGCTAATTAATTGTCTATAAGTAGTGTTGTCTACCATTCCCCCCCCTTCAAATTTTGAAAGTTTCAAGTGTTGTTCCATAGGGGTAAGAGATGGTTTTCAATCCTGCATTCCAAATCGCTGAAGAATTTTTGCCGCATACTTACTCTAAGAAATGAAAACATGTTGTGGATGTTGGAATACTTCAATTCCAAGATAGTAGTCCCAAATTTGTCATCTTAAAACCTGCATGTAACTCCTTTTTCACCTGTGCAATATGATCATCATTGTTTCCTGTAATGATCAAATCATCTACATACATAACAAGAATCACTAGATATGGACCATGTTGATGGATATACAAAGTATCATCAGATTCATTTCATTGAAAACCAACTTTCCTAAGGTATTCATCCATTTTGGTATACCAAGCTCGGGGAGCTTTATTTAACCCATATAAATCCTTGATTAATTTGGACACTTTGTGTTCCTACCCTTCAGTTTCAAAACCTAGTGGTTGTTGCATATATACATCTTCTTGTAAGTCTCCGTTGAGAAAATCACTTTTTACATCCATTTGATGAACTTTCCAACCTTTCTGAGTGGCCAATGCAAGTCTTAAACGGATGGTATTCCATTTATCTATAGGAGAAAAAGTTTCTTCATAATCAATGCCCTCTTACTGTGCAAAACATTTAGCCACAAGTCTTACTTTATACTTATCAATTTCTCCATGTTTGTTGTATTTAATTCTGTAAACCCATTTGCATCTGATGGGTTGAACACTCAGAGGACAATCAACAAGTTTCCAAGTGTTGTTATCAATTACTGCTTGATACTCTTCAATCATAGTATGTTGCCATTCTTTATGTTTTACTGCTTCTTTGTATGTGGAAAGTTCAGTAAAATCATTTGCTGCTAAGGCAAAAGTTCCTTCATTGATCCCCTTGTTCCTATTTTATTTTGCTCATCAGGCCTTACATCTTTCAAAAGTTGAAATGCCCATTTTGGTAGTTGATGTTCACTTGTTCGCGGATCTGAATTACCATTATTGTAAATTGGATTAATGTAAATTGATGTTCGTCGATCAGTTGAAGATTCTGGAGGTGGAGAATCATTGTGAAATGAACTGTCATTACTAGGAGATTATGATGAACTGCTGAAAGACCCAGATGGTGTTGTTGAAGTAAATGGACTGGATGTATCATCTTCAGATGAAGGAAAATCAACTTCATACCAATTATGTGAATTTGGTTGACTTTGCATTTTTCCTTTTGTTTGATTTCCTTTAGTTTCTAAATTTTGAAGAAGAATTTCTATTTCTTTGACACTCTTGCTTTCAGTTTCATCAAAGAATACATCCTTGCTCACAATAAATTTTCCATTGGACAAAAGTCTGTACCCTTTCTTCTCATCAGAATACCCAATCATTGTGCATTTTAAGATTCTTGAGTCAAGCTTCGTTCTTTTTTCTTTCGAAACTAAGGCATAACATAATGATCCAAAAAACTCTAAGATGTTTAACTTGAGGTTTGAAACCAAACCATTCTTCATAAGGTGTGATTCCAACCAAAGAAGCAGTTGGAGATCTGTTCCTTAAGTAGATAGCGGTATGGATTTCTTTTGCCCAATATGTAGGACTTAAATTTTTAAAGGTTAACATGGATCTTTCCATTCCTAACAAGGTGCAATTTATTGTTTCTATGACTCCATTTTGTTGAGGAGTGTAGACATTTGTAAGATGTCTTCTTATCCCATTGTTTGTGCAATAAGTTTTGAATTCATTAGAAGTTAATTCCCCTCCATTATCTGTCCTGAGAGTGTCGATCTTTTCTTTAACTTCGTTTTCAACAAGTTGACGAAAAATCTTAAAATTTTCAAATGCTTCTGACTTTTCCTTCAAGAAGTAAACCCAAGTCATTCTACTGAAATCATCAATAAAGAGTAAAAAATATTTTCAACCACCGAAAGAAGTTTGTAGTGGTCCACAAACATCACTGTGAACTAGTTGCAACTACCTATTTGCATGCCATGAACTTGTTGGAAAACTCTCTCGATTTTGTTTTCCATAAATGCAAGATTCACATTTTTTATTTTCCTTTTTGAAAGTTGGAAGTCCCTTAACCATCCCTTGTTTTTGCAATTGAGAGAGACTTTCAAAGTTGATATGTCCATATCTTACATGACACAATAATATAGGTGAAATACCTGTACTTACTGCACCTGCAAAGTCAGAATGCCTTGGAATAATTTTCCCTTTCATCCTTAATAGTTTTCCATATTCATAACCTCTCATCACTGTTTTCATATTCTGTTTGACTGAATTAATATTAACTAATCCATCTTCCATAATCACCTGACGTCCTTCTTGTCGAATCGCGACTAAAGACAAAATTTTTTTTTAAAGGTTGGTACATACTATACATTTGAAATCATTCTTTCTCCAATATCAGGTAAATAAACTTTAACTACACCTTTTCCATAAGGAGTATGTTTGGTATTATCTGCAAGAAAGATGAAATTAAGATGGAATTCTTGAAAATTCCAAAAGAAGTCACGTCTGAAAGTCATGTGTTGAGATGATCCTGAATCTAAAATCCAAGCATCTTCATAATCACTTTGAAAATCAGTGGAAATTTGTAATGTTGAAGATGAAGTAAAGACATATTATGAACCATCATCATCTCAATCATTTTCAAATTGTGATGTGTTTTGATGAAACTTGGAAATTTTATCAATGGAAGTTCGACAATCTTCTACATAACGACCAACTTTGTTACATCTACTACAAACAATTTGACTTAAATCTCTTCCTTTTCTTGGATTCTGTCCTCTTCCTCTGTTTTGACCTCTTTTTTAAGTTTGTCCTCTGCCTTGACTGTTTCCTTGAAAATAGCCTCTGCCTTGACTATTTCCTCTTCCTTCAAAATACCCTATGCCTTGATTGTTTCCTCTTCCTTGAAAATAGCCTCTGCTTTGACCGTTTCCTCTGCCTTGAAAATTACTCCTGTCTGAAAAATTGTTTTCTCTACTTTGGCTTCGACCACGACCTTGTACAAAATTTCCTCTTCCTCTACTTCTAGAACTGTCAGTTGAATATTTACTTGTGATGGCTTCTATAAAAAAAAACATCTTCTCCAACTTTCTTTTTCTTTCCAAAAGTTTTTTTGTGTTGAGATAAAATTTCACTTAGCTCAGCAAACGTAATCTTGTCTAACTTTCTAGTTACTTTTAAATCTTTCAAAAAAAGTGTATAGGAAGTAGGAAGAAGACAATCCAACAATTCAAATTGTGGTCATGAAACTATCATCTACTGCTTGAAAACCAATATTTAGTATTTCCTGCTTAATGTTCTTAAGTCTAGAAATATATTCATGTACATCACCTCCTTCAGTCAATTTATGTTGGAGCAGCTTTAATTGAAGATCAACTTTCTTTGATTCGGGCTCAGTATCAAATAGATCCTTAAAATTTTTCAAAGCAGACCATGCATCAGTAGTATTTTCAATGTGGACATACATCTCATCATTAATTGAAGATTTGATGATTGATAATGCTTTGGCATTTTTAATTTCCCGTTTTACTAACGTGGTTGCATCTGTAGGTTTATTTGTCTTAGTATCTTCATTCCATATATCATGCCAAAGTTGATTATAAATGAGAGTGATTTCAATGAGACGTTTCCATGTCTTGAATGATTTTGTGCCTTCAAGTTTATCGGAGTCAGAGAACAAATTAATTAACTTCGACATTGTAGTGTTGAATCTTCGCACCAAAAAGAATCAAGAAAAATATATCAAGATGAGCAACACACCACTTGCATCACACAAAAAATGATCTATTGGGGCTTGGCCTTGACCCTCGAATAGTCGTTGAAGCAAGAGAAAAATGACTGAGCTTTGCACTTGGCTCTAGTCAAATTCCAGGTAACTTTCAAAATTTTACTTCTTACAATGATCTTGCAAATTTTGGTAAAAAAAAATACGCCCCCTCAAAGTAAAATTACTTTGAGTTACAAAAATTTTGTTACCCCCCAAAAAAAATCATTGCAAAAAGAGTGATTGATTACAATATATCCAACATCTCACCATAAGAGATCGTAGCCAGTTTACTTTGTACTGCTAATGGGCATGGATCATTTGATATACCTTATCTTGTCTTTGGAGGCTGATGAATAAGTAAATAGATTGTTTTTGTATCACCCAGCTGGTATCGATTAGTATAAATTCATTTCGCGTTGCCTGTAAACCGATTTTAATGATGGAGTGCGCTGGCCTGTAGAGATGAAATCTCCTCCTTAGATCAGTTAATCTCCTCCTCAGTCCAGCTACATTATTGGAGCTCTGATACCAAAATAATGACAGAAGTGTCCTCATACACACACTTTTATTAAATAGGAAAATAAATTATATATGATAATTTGCAAGAGTTTACACCTGAAAACTCCAACACTCTTGCAATGAGATATATATAAGATAAATGTCCTAACAAACTTTAGTTATTGATCATTTATTAAATAAATAAGTGTCCATTTACAATAAATGTTATCTTAACAATCTTCTAACTATACTCCTAATTTAGAGTCTAAGATACGACACCTTTCTAGAGTCATATCTTTCACAACAATACTCTATTTCTAAATGTCTCCATTTACTAATAAAATATTCTAGATTATTAATTTATTATTCTAAATCAATAATTATTTTATCAAAGTATTTTAAACTATGATATTTGTATTTTGGATCATCTAACATGTGTTTGGTCGATGATGTTATGTTCAACATTGTCTCGGAGAAGACAAAAGACGGTTTGTGGACGAAGCTAGAAAGCTTGTATATGACGAAATCCTTGACAAACAGGATCTTCCAGAAAAGACAATTGTACAGTTTGTGCATGAAGGAAGGTACGAAAATAGCTAATCATTTAAATACTTTTAATATTGTTTTAGTCCAGTTGACTAGCATGGGAGTGAAATTCGAATCTAAAGACAAGGAGATTACATTATTGTGTTCTTTTCCTGAGTCATGGGATCACTTTGTTACCTCTAATAGTTTCAATTCAACAGAAAGTATTGAGTTTGATGTTATTTTTGGAGCTTTACTGTCCGAGGAAACAAGCAAGAAATCCAATCTAGAAACTTCTACATCTGAGGCGATGGTGGTCAGAGGAAGATCTAAAGAAAGAGGACATATTTAGAGGTATTTCTCTCGGTCAAAGTCGAAGGGAAAGAAGAGCAATATTAAGTGTTGGTTTTGTGGAAAATATGGACACCTGAAGAAGGATTATTGGAAGTGAAAACAATCCTCCAAAGAAGACCCTACAAAGGAGACGAAGGAAGCAAACACAACTGAAACAGGTTCAACAACAAGTTCAGGTATGGCTGATGAAGTTTTAACAATTGGTATTGTTTCACGTTATGATCAACAATGGTTATTAGATTCTGGTGCTTCAAATCACATGTGTCATCATAGACACTGGTTTATTACTTACTAGTCTATATATGATGGAAGTGTTTACATGGTAAAATATATATCATGTAAAGTTGTGGTAATTGGTAGCATTTGAATTAAGATGTTTGATGGATCTATTAAGATTCTAACTGATGTGAGACATGCACCTGAGCTAAGGAAGAACATAATCTCTTTGGGAGTCTTAGATAATGGAAGATATAAAAGTGTTGTTAAAGATGGATTTATTAAGGTCTACAAAGGAATCTTAGTGGTTATGAAAGCGAAGAAGGTTGGAAACTATTTCTGTTAGAAGGAAGAACCGAGTCAGATCATGCGACAACCGTATCCGAGAATGATAGTAATTTTGTTCGACTGTGGCATCAATGGTTGGGCCATATGAGAGAAAGAGGATTGAAGGTATTATCTGATCGCAATTTACTTCCTAGTCTAAAGTCTTTAAAGTTATATTTTTGCAAGCACTGTATTTATGGAAAACAGAATAGGCAAAAATTTAGAATCAGAAGACACACCAGTGAGGGAATCCTTGACTATATCCATTCTAATGTTTGGGGACCATCCCCTACTATTTCATATGGAGGATCATCATATTTTTTTACTTTTATAGATATTTCTCTAGGAAAGTGTGGATCTATATGTTGAAAAGAAAGGTTGATGTATTTACTGTTTTCAACCACTTTAGATATTTAGTGGAAACGAGCACTGATATGTCCATTAAATGTTTAAGAAATGATAATGGTGGTTAATTTACGTCAATGGAATTTGAGAACTATTGCAAGGAGGTTGGGATTGATAGGCATAAAACTATTGCCTATACTCCTCAACAGAATGGAGTTGTTGAACACATGAACATGACTCTTCTAGAGAGAGCAAGGAGTATGCTTAGTAACGCCAACTTGCAACAGGAACAGTGGGTAGAAGCAATAAACAAATCTTGTTATCTGGTGAATCAATCACCATCAACAACAATAGAGTGCAAGATTTCTGAAGAGGTATTGATAGGCCACCCTTGTAATTATTTTAATCTTAATGTTTTTGGTTGTGAAGCCTATGCTCTAATTCTGAAACATCAGCATTCTAAATTATATCCAAAATAAAAAAGGATTATCTTTGTTGGATATGGTGATGGTATTAAGGGGTACAGGTTGTGGGATCCTACTACCCACAAAATCACCATTAACAAAGATTTAATATTTGATGAATCATCTCTCCTCAAATTAGATGTAGATGTTCAAATGAAATAGGTAGAAGTACCTAGGTATCAACAGATTCAGTTTGAAACTTGTTCATCTACAGATAGGAGTGAACATGAACAAGTTTCTAAAAATTTTCATGAAGAGGTTCTTGCAGAGGAAAATTTGGATCATGATGACAATCAACAGATTGTGCATGAGCCACAAACTTCCCTAAGGAGGTCTACACATGTCAAAGTTCCTCCAAGAAGGTATGATGATTTTGTTTCATCGGTTTCTTTAAGTACTAATGATGATGGACCTTCATTCTATCAAGAAGCTGTGGAGGGTTCTAATAGTGAAAAATGGAAAGAAGCAATGAAGGATGAAATGAATGCTTTAGCGAAGAATGTTACATGGAACCTGGTAGAGATTCCAAGAAACAAGAAAATTGTAGGTTACAAGTGGGTCTACAAGCTGAAGAAGGGTGTTTATGATAAGGTAGAAAGGTACAAAGTAAGGTTGGTTGCAAAAGGATATTCTCAGAAAGAAGGTATTGAATTTCATGAGATTTTTTCACCAGTTGTTAAAATCGTTTCAATTCGAAGTATGTTATCATTAGTTTCATTACTTTATTTGGAGTTGGAGCAGCTAGATGCTAAGACTTATTTCTTACATGGAGATTTGGATGAGGAGATTTACATGGAACAACCTGAAGGGTTCGTTCAGAATCGCAACAAGAAATTTGTTTGCAGGCTCAAGAAATCATTGTATGGTTTGAGGCAGTCGCCCAGATAATGGTACAATAAATTTGACTCTTTCACGATGAGCCAGAATTATATGAGGAGTGAGTATGATCATTGTGTTTACTTTAGGAGATTGAATAATGGCATATTCATTATCTTATTATTGTATGTTGACGATATGCTTTTAACAAGAAAAATCATAATTGAGATCAACAGGTTAAAGGTTCAAATGGCTAGGACATTTGATATGAAAGATCTAGGAGCAACAAAGTAGATTTTGGGCATGGAGATATTCAAAGATAGAAGGAATGGTAAGCTTTGGTTGTCACAACAGAAGTATGTTGAGAAAATATTTTTGAGGTTTGGTATGAACAACGTGAAACCAGGTTTTGTACCTTTCACTTCCCATTTTAAGATTTATTCAAGTTTATGTCCTAGTACAAAAGAAGAAAAGGAATATATGTCTCGAATACAGTATGCTAATACAGTAGGAAGTTTAATGTATGTGATGGTTAGTACAAGACCAGACATTTCACATGTAGTTGGGGTTGTCAGCAGATATATGGAAAATCTAGGTAAAGAGCATCGGGCAACAGTGAAATGGGTGCTTCGGTATCCGAGGGGCACAAGTAATTACTGTATCACTTATAACGGTTGTTGTGAATTAGTCTATGGATATGTTGATTCTGATTTTGCAGGTGATCTGGACAAAATGAGGTCAACTTCAGGATATGTCTTTACTCTTGCAGGTGGAGCTATTAGTTGAATGTCAAAGCTACAGAGCATTGTTTCCTTATCTACTACAGAAGCAAAATACATAGTTTCTTCACATGCTTGCAAAGAGACAGTTTGGTTAAAAGGTTTGTTTGGTGAGTTTGGAAGGATGCAGGACAAAGCAAAGCTACTTTGTGATAGTCAAAGTGTTATTCACTTGGCCAAGAATCCAACCTACCATAGTAAAACTAAATATATCCCTATTAAGTGCCATTTTGTAAGACAGATCATCGATGAAGTTGGAGTTTCTCTTGAAAAAATTCATACAAAAGAGAACTGCACAGACATGTTCACAAAACCAGTACTTTTAGAGAAGCTACGATGGTGCTTGGCTTCTCTTGGCTTGCAGAAAAGATGATGAACAAAAGAAGGAGCAAGGTAATTTCTCCAAAATTGGATTTTATATCCTATTATTCAACGTTGGTTGTAACTATTTAGACCAAGTTAGAATATGGATATGAGCGCATTCAATAGTCAGTTTCTTTTGTAACTGCGTATAATTGCTATAAATCCATGTATGCCTGTAGAGGCTATTAGAGAGATGAGTGGAGTGAGCTTGTTGTAATTCTTCTTTGAACAATAATAAAACCGATGCCTTTACTTGGTGGACTTAGCCCAACTATTGGGTGAACCACGTAAATCCTCGTGTTTTATATTTGATCTATTTATTTATTGTTTCTGAACCACTTAAATCCTCTTGTTTTATGTTTGATCTGTTTAGATATTGTTTCCGCTGCATATTAGTTTTAATTTTGGTGACTAGAGAGCTAACATTATTCCATATAAACCACTTTGAAATAAAAGTTGTGAATAGAGAATTAATTTCAAATATAACAAGCAAAATTCATTTAAACATTCAAAATATGTGAAATCCAGATCTTTGGTGAACCACCAAAAAGAAATACTGGATATGAATATGATAGAATGAGAGGAAAAGCTCATAGCCACAACATGAAAATGCACTACATTCTGAGATGGGAGTTTATTGAAATTATTGCAGTGGAAATGAAATAATAAAACATGTATCCAAAATGCAAAAGGACCAACTAAGTAGAGAAGAAATTTTAATTTTGGGCAGAATATAAGATTCTACATAAAGCAGAAGTGATTTGAGGGGTACCACACAGAAATCTTGCGCTTAGTTGGCTGCATCTGCCCGCTGAGGTGGGCACCCTAGAGCCCTCGAATAGTGGAGTATGACTGCATCCTTGTCATCATCATGGAAAACATTGCCCTTCCATACCTAGACGTGGTTCTGCAAACAAATATCTCACTGTCGGTGCTGGAGAGTCACCCTTGTGAAGGGAAGTTGTTAGTGCTGGAGAGAGTCACCCTTGTAAAGGGAAGCTGGGATTGGGACTGGTTCAATAGGATTGCTTCCCTTGTTTTTTGTTGCTTCATGTCCATTGTATGATCTGAGTGATTTCCAATCGAAAAACTGTGGAATGGATGGATGCCATCATCTCTGCAATGAAAATGGTTGAGCCCAGTATATGCAGGAATGGAAGCTGGGACTGGGATTGGTTCAATAGGATTGCTTCCCTTATTGTTCGTTGCTTCATGTCCATTGTATGATCTGAGTGATTTCCAATCGAAAAACTGTGGAATGGATGGATGCCATCATCTCTACAACGAAAATGGTTAAGCCTTATATATGTAGAAATGGCCATGAGCCGAATGGTTGAGAAGTTATGTGATCGGCTTAATTAATAAAACAAAATTAAAAAAATAACAATAATAAAAGAAAATAAAAAAAAAATAACAATAATAAAAAAAAAAAATAAAAAAAAATATTAAAAATAATAAAAAAAAATTAAATAAAAATTACACATTAAAAAATTATATCTCTTAAGTACTTGATAAATCCACATTTATCATAGATCTATACTAGTTTATATAATTTGAAATGACATATAATTATTTTTAAATAAATGACATGGTATGTGAGAATTTTATTAAGATATATTTTCAATCTTAAAAATTATTAATCAATTTTTATTACTTATACAATGTATTATAGTACAAAATTTCTTGGAAATTTTAATTTTTTTTTATGAATATGGATGAATAACCTTTAATAATAAACAAATTTATGATAGCTTTTTTAAGATATTAAAATTTTTTAAATTTAAATTTTATTTTTTTAAATAATTTATTTTAAAAATATAAATATGTTTCATATTACAAATTTAATTAAAAATTTTATGTAAATATATTTTAAATTAGTTTACAATTAAAAAAACAATTATTTTATTATTATAGAAAATATCTTTAATATCTTTTTAAAGATTAAACATGCTTTGAAACAAACACTTCATCATTATTCACAAAAAAATCAATCATATCTATTAAACAATAGTATCATGAAACCGTGATGATTTAAGTGAAAGTGAAAAGATATATAATCATAGAGAATTGAGAAATTATTCACAAAAAGTCATTCATATCTATTAAAAAATAGCATAACATCTATTAAAAAATAACATAATAGCATCATAAAACCATGATAATCTAAATAAAATTGAAAATATATTTAATCATAAAAAATTGAAAAATTATAAATTTTATTATATAATTATGCAATGGATCATGTTACTATAACCCAGTTAAATGCAATGAATTTATTGTTTCACAATTACAAAACTTTCGATTATTAAAAACTATATAATTTTATATGAACTTATATGAAACAATATTGACCAATATTGAAACTGATTCTAGCTATAATTTTTTAAAATATGTATATATTTGATTTTCTAGACATAATTTTTTTTAACTATGTATATATTTGAATATATTTGATTTTTTGGATCATTACTTTTACCATTTATTTTTTGTGTTTTTTATTTTTAGACTTCAATGAAAAGTTAAATATTTAAAGTGACATTTTTATAAATAAATAAAAACTTATTTATTTGCATTCTCATTTATTTCTAAAATTAATTTATAAATGTTTTTTATTCTTTAAATTACTAATTTATAAATGTTTTTTAATCTTTAAATTCAATGAAGAATTAAGTGTTTTAAAATGATTTTTTTTCATAAATAAATAAAATCATATTATTTTGGATTTTTTATCCATTTCCTAATCTAATTATTAAGAAATAAGTCAACTACAAGGTGTTAAAACTTTGTTGAGTTCCACTTTGTCCTAAAAAATCTCCACATAACATAAAAAAGACTTTTACATTACCAAATAAAAACTTTGATTACATAACATAAAAAAAAAATTTACATTACCAAATAAAAGCTTTGATTATTTTTTGAGAAAAGTAAAACAAACAAAATGAGTTGAAGAGTTTTTAAACATTGATATCCAAATGGAAGAGCACATGTATTGTAACAATAAATTAAAAAATAAATAAATCATAAAGTTGGATCTCCATTCTTTTATTGCTAAAGTAAAGATAAAAAAATACTTAAATTGGATGTTTGAAGAAACTACATTTATGCTATAAAAATAAGGCAAACAAACTCAAAGTTATAAGTTATGGAGTTGATTCACATAGATTTATGGGTTAGATTGATATGGGAATTGTTTAATAAAACTCTAAATTTTTGTATTTTAATTTTAAATCAACAAACCTTGTATATAATGTCATGTTATCAACAAAGACATGAAGATTGAAGAGGAAAATTATAACAAGAGTAAAAAAAACAATTTTACTCTAATAAAATAAAATAACATTTGTTTAAAAAAAATTATAAGAACATATTTTTAAAAATTGAATAATCATAACTTTTACTTTTTTACCCTATATTATAATATTAACACAAGAACATAATCATAATCTTAAAATAGGAATTAAATATAAATTAATAATAATAGTAAAAAAACTACAAAATAATAAATTAATATTAAAATAATAAAAATATTAAAATATATATAAATAAAAAAACTTATATAAACAACAAGTTTGTTCAATTAATCAATGGATGGTATATAGTATCACCATATCAATGGTAGAGAGGGATCAAATCTCTAGAGGTGCAAACTTTTAACCTTTCGTCAAGTTTTGTACTCTAAAACTTTTCACCTTGAAAAATTGGATCCTTCTGAATGCTTGATAAATCCCAAATTAAGATGAATCTATACTAATTAATATTAAGTTTAATAGTAAAAATATAATTTTTTTATTTAAAAATCAAAATATACTTAAAAAAAATAAAATTATATATTTTAAAAATAATCTTCTTCCCTAAATATCTACCTTACTATCCAGTATTGAATACTTAAAGTGAGAAAGTGAATATGTGTTTGCTAAGCAACATTGAAGAAATAAAAATAGATATATATCTAGGTAAATTCAAATCCAACAATACATACCCACCGTCACACAACATTCACTGTTTCTTAACTATTAACCTCAATCCAACAATACATACCCACCCTCACACAACATTCACTACTTCTTAACTATTAGCCTCAATAAAGAATCTCAGACACCACAGCACTAAAATGGTGAGCTATTCGCCTTAATAAAGAGTCTCAGACACCATAACACTAAAATGGTGGTGAGCTTGTTAACAACAATGTCAAAATATATTGCATCCATTTATCTTCAGAGAAATGGCAGCCATGTTACCAACAATATCGAAGTATATCACATCCATCTATATTAATTTATTGTCAATTTACCATTGATAATTTATTCTCCCCGAGGCTTTAAGCTCGTACAAGCTAGGGAAGAAAGCTTTTCTGCTGTAAATTGGCCACCGTATCAGCCAAACACTCCTTTATTGGGGTGAACGAGAGGCCCAAATCTCTGAGCTTCTGATTGGAAAACTTGTATGGCTCCTTTCTTGGGTTTTCTTCGTCTGAACACCTGCAATATATGCATTTATGGTAAATTTCATTGCCAGCGAATTAATTCATCAATTTAGAATTAGACTGTAGATGTAATCTATTACAAATATTCACTTTGAATTTCGAACAGATATAAATATATATGACAGCGAGTGCATACTTGGTAGGAAGTGGATACTGTGGGCACAATTCAGCCAACATGTTGACCAGATCTCCTCTGTGGAGATTGGATTCTGCGCACAGATATCTCTGGCCACGGGCAGAAGGYGCTTCATACACTAAAATGTGAGCCTCTGCTACGTCCCTCACATCCACATATGCTTGAGTTAAGTTTTTATACGTCTTCGCTGACCCTGCCATCCGTTGCTATTAAGTTACTAATCGACTTACAGATATAAATTGTATGGATTCATTTTGGAAAAATGGTATACATTTTTGAATCATAAATTATGGTCATATATATTTGTTAATAAATATATAATGTAATTTTTTCATTAGAATTAGAATTAGGTTAAATAAATTTTAGTGAAATCTCTATTTTGTGTTGTTTAAATTGTATTTTTGAATATATAAATGGATTCAGCACTCTGAAAAATTTTCAGGACATTAGTATTATACAAATTTAATTACTCAATTTTGAAGTTCCAACAATTTTTCACTGTTATATAATGCAATTTTTCACTGGTATTTGCCAAATAAATTTTAGTGAAATCTCCATTTTATGTTGTTTAAATTGCATTTTTGAATATATAAATGGATTCAGCACTCTAAAAAACCCTCAAGACATTAGTATTATACAAACTCAATTACTCAATTTTGAAGTTCCAACAATTTTTAATTAGATTTCAATAAAAATTGATAGAATAATATAGATCTAAAAACTCAAAAAAATTGAACCTTTAAACTATGCACAAGTATATATAGGAGTAAGCTAACTTGGGAGCAATCTTCTCTCTGGAGTTCAGCTTTTCAGACAAAAATGGGCCCGGCCAAATTTTCAGGGGCAGCCCGGCCAAAATTTCAAGGGCAGTCTCAATTTCTCATGGATTAATGTTCCATGCATTTTTGAACTTTATCCCAAGGATTATGCCCCATTTAAAATCAACCCAAATGCTTAGAAAATCAAAATTCCGAATTGACCAAAAATTTATGAAAAGATCACCTAAAAACCTGCCAAAAAAATAACTCGGAAAAAAAAATTACTTCGAAATTAGCACACTCCATATATATTTATGATCAGAGTAGAATATATATCATTAATTACCCACCTGTAAGGTATTTCATAATATGGGCAGTGCTGGCGTTCATTTTGGGCTGTAACAAGGGACCTAACACCACACACGGACAAATAACTGCCACCTCTAAATTCCTTTTCTCTGCAATTTCCCATGCTAACTTCTCTGCCAAGATTTTTGCATAACAATACCAATTCTGTAATGCAAGAACAAGTAATAAAATTAGTCAATGACATTCATTAACCTATGATCTACACAAATCTGTTGTGATAGTGTTGTTAAAGCGTAATAAAAATATACTATACCTTGGTTTCTATGCAGTGGTCTAAATCGCTCCAACAGTCATCATCGACTATGGCCAGTGGGTCTCTGCGAGGGTCCATGTAAACCGCACCGATAGAAGATGTAACTACTACGCGCTTCACTCCCATTTCTGCACACACCTCCATAACATTCCTTGTTCCGTTCACTGCTGGCTCCATCACTCGCTCCTGCGATGTCAGGTTAGACAATAGAGTTTAATCGTTGTTATTATATATATTCATTTAAATCTTCCATTTATTACAGACAATGATTTGAAATGGTTCAAAGAATATGAATGAATGGTTTTAAGTAAATGAAAAAAAAACGAAATAGGGTAGAAAAAGAGAAGAGAATGGAAAATGAGAGATGAGTCTTTTGAACTTTATGTTAATCTCTCGTTACTTTTATGTAGAGTTTAAAACTAAATGAATTTTTTTAGGTGGTTTTTTTTGGGATATTTGTTTAAAATCTGACAAGAAATTATTACTTTAGTAGATATGAGTGATTATTTTTGTACAATTCTAATGCCTCAGGAGTTTTTCAGCTAGCTGAATCCATTTTTATATTTAGAAATGGATTTTAAACAACAAATAATAATGATTTCTTGCATATTCCAAAGAAAAAACCCATTTCCTTTTACTATAGACTAATCTCTCATTATTTCTATATCTTCTTATAACTTTATTCTTAAAGGATTTTTCTATTAAAAAAAGGAAAAATATAAAAAAATAGAGATAGGTAAATTGTGAATGACTATAAAACTATGAGCTACAACCATTTAAATTTTTTAGTTTTTTTTTCTGAATAATAACATCTTATAAGTTTCATTATAGACTAATCTCTCATTATTTCTATATCTTCTTATAACTTTATTCTTAAAGGATTTTTCTATTAAAAAAAGGAAAAATATAAAAAAATAGAGATAGGTAAATTGTGAATGACTATAAAACTATGAGCTACAACCATTTAAATTTTTTAGTTTTTTTTTCTGAATAATAACATCTTATAAGTTTCATTGAAATTGATTGTTCTATTTATCATTATTATAAATTTCATTTATATAAATATATCAAAATTAAACTCCTTTCTTTATTCATGATGTGAAATATAATAAATTTTACTCAACAAAATGAATGAATTCACTGTGATGATGTATCCAATTCATTGAATGAAATGATCACTGTGATCATGTATCAAATTCATTGAATGAGATAAACAAAATGAATTCACTGTGTTGAATCTTTACAATCAGATTGTTATTTCTACTCGTTATTTCTACTCTTGATATTTAAGAAATAACACATTTACAAATCACAAAAAAATATAATTATTCATATGAAATGAAATTTTATATAAATTATTTATAATTATATGATATAACAATCAAAATCAAATATTATAAACTTTATAAAAGTTTATTAACTATTAATTATATGATATAACAATCAAAATCAAATATTATAAAAATTTATTAACTATTAATTATATGATATAGATTATTTATAATTATATGACATAACAGTGAGAATCAAATATTATAAATTTTATAAAAGTTTATTAACTATTATGAATCAAATATTACAAACTTTATAAAAGTTTATTAACTATTATTAATTATATGATATAACAATCAGAATCAAATATTACAAACTTTTAAGTTTATAGAATCAAATATTATAAAACTTTATAAAAGTTTATTAACTATTACAAACTTTTTAAGTTTATAGAATCAAATATTATAAAACTTTATAAAAGTTTATTATATAATAATCAAAATCAAATATTACAAACTTTATAAAAGTTTATGAAATATTACAAACTTTATAAAAGTTTATTAACTATGTTCATAAATTTATTTTAACTTTCCATTAATCTAATCATAATCATTTAAAATTGATAAAAAAAATACCTTAAAATTACCCACATTTATTTTAATAATCCAAAATTAAAGTTTTAAAAAAATAAAAATTTTAACCTTTTTCTTATATTTAATAAATCCAAAATCATAATTACTTTAAATTAAGAGTAAAATTACAAATAAATTTTCCTACTTAATAGATAAAATCTTTTCACTTAAAGTTATAAAGTTCACTTTATTTATTTATTTTTGTTTATTTTAATTATTATATTATTAATACAAAGAAAGTGTTAAACGTTCTCTTATTGGTTACTGTTATAAAGTACGCTTTATTTATTTTTAATTATTATGTTCTTCATAGGCCTGAGAGCTGACAGAAGCTAGATGTTCTGTTATGGATTAGTGTTATAAACGCAATTTAAAAAACAAGAAGCCAGAAGAAAAAACAAACTGTGTTGGTCCATTTTTCCACATCAAACACTGACAGCAACATTCAAAAATCGGAGACCGTAAAGATGCATGAACTTCGAATCTAAGAGTTCATATTATAAATATGTCGCGATAATTACTTACAGGGTCATTGCTGAGAAGGCAAGCTGTGTGGAAGACACCATGGCAGCCTTGGATAACTGTGATTAAATCCTGGTGATCGAGAATGTCAGCTTTCATAAGCTCAAGCCTCTCTTTTGCTCCTTCCAACTCTGTCAGATGCTTATACTTCAACCCATCATCTGTACTTGTCAAATCCAAGGAGTAATTAGGTTAACCATTGACTGCGAAAACACCTAATTAAATTAAAATCATAGGGTAAGAATTATACCAATTGGGTCGGTGTGCACTGCTCCTCTTACAGTATAGCCTTTCGCGAGGAGCATCTTGACCAGCCATGACGCAATGAATCCCCCTGCTCCCGTCACGCAAACTGTTTTATTTGTATTCTTCTCCTGATCTCTATTGTTATCTGTATTCTGATCTGTATTCTTCTCCTGATCTGTATTATTATCTGTATTCTTCTCCTGATCTGTATTCTTATCTGTATTCTTCTCCTGATCTATATTATTATCTGTATTATTCTCCTGATCTGTATTCTGATCTGGTCCCATGTTTTTTTCCAGCTGTAGAATGCAACTCTCAGATCAACAGCTTAACATATATACGAGCAGCAAGCAGTGAACAGTGAACATCCATGTAAAGCTTTCTCTTCGAATTCAAGCAGAAAGATGGTGAAGAGTGTCGTGTGGAAATGGACTGGAGATATATATGACCTGGGATATATTCAAGTCATATCTTCTCTTTTCTTGCGTTGCTTTTCTTTTTTGGAACAACTCACTCACTTTTTCTTTTTCTTTTGACTTTTTTTTTTTGGACAACACAGGAACCAGAGATTCTGAAAATTTCACTTTTTTCTTTCCTTTTTGAAATTTTTTTGACAACACACGAAACAGACAAACATTCTGAAAACCCACCAGAGATTCTGAAAAATGTGCTAGATGGTGAAGAGTGCATCGAAGGACAACGCACTCACTTTTTCTTTTTCTTTTGACTTTTTCTTGACAACACACGAACCAGAGATTCTGAAAAATGTGGTAGATGGTGAAGAGTGCCTTGGAGCTGTGTATATTCCCTTTTAAAGACATAGGATATATTCACATCTTATCTCAATCTGGAGTATCTGGAATATGTTCTCTGGTTCATCTATGCTAGATGGTGAAGAGTGCCTCGGGGTGTGGAAATGGAGTGGAAATATATATTCCCTTTTAAAGACATAGGATATTCAAATCTTATCTCAATCTGGACTATGTGCAATATATTCTATTTTAAAGACATAGGATATATTCAAATCTTATCTCCATCACTAAGCACATATTTCAGTGATGGTGCTAGTACATATTCCACTGATTGAAATATAACTGGAATATGTGTGGAAATGGTGGTAGTACATA
>JASDQU010014389.1:36618-53612 GCA_032191745.1 Picea mariana
ATCATTTCAATATGTCTTGTAAAAAGACTATCAACTAACAAGATGTACTAAACATGTTTTTTGAAAGTGTATGGGCACACTTTGAGACACCAAGGAGAATCATCTCAAATAGAAATACTATATTTCTCATGGCCTTTTGGACTGCACTTTGTATGAAGATGGATACCAAGTTGAAGAGATCAATAGATTTCCACTAATAGACATATGGAAGGATAGAAATAGTGAATATGATATTGGTTCAACTTTTGAGAGGTTACAATAGAAGCATTCAAGGACCTATGCTGAAATTTGGTTTATATTCAATTCTCTTATAACAAAGTATCACATACTTCTACTATTAAGTCCCCTTTCAAAACTTGTTTTGGGTATTTTCAACCTTTGTCCTTAGATGTTGTATATGGATAGGAAGGAGGAGTGAGGGAAGACACTATAGGAGAAGCATTAAAGGCTAAAAAGGTTGTTTACAACATTAAGCATATATATTTGCAAGTACAAGAGACATTGACGAAGTCGAAAGAAAAGTACAAGGCCCGACGTGATCAATTGTAGAGGATTGGGAAAACATTCAAGGTGAGTGACAAAGTCTAGTTGTATCTAAAAAAAGAAAGGATATAGGGTCTTGGTATGGAAATCAAGTCTCTATGGTATTATCCATTTGAAGAGTTGGAGAGGGTGGGTGACAATGTCTATAGATTTAGTTTAGTCTCATTTATGTACATGTACTCAGTATATATGTAGAGAATCTGAAACTCTATGAACCTTCCATGTTGGATCATGAAAATTATGAACAAGTCTTCCCTACCATAGAGGAATTAACAGCAGAAGCTCAAGTAGAGTTAGTAGAAGATATAGTTTTATAGAATAAGTCGAAAAAAACCAACCGACGGAAGTATGAACTTTGGCAATTTGGGATAAAATGATAACTTCTCAGTAAGGCCAAATGATACTCCCAAGACAAGATTGAGGAAAATTTTCCTCACCTCCTTTACTAAAATATTTTGGGGACCAAAGAGCTCCCTAAATGGGGAGGTATGATTTAGAATGGATCATCATATAATTTTTCTTCTATTTTGATACTCTTTGGGTGAAAAATTGGAGTTATTGACTTGTAGGTCCCATTCGAAGGGTACTTTCTACTTTGAAGATTTGGGGTCCAGAACCTTCTAGAACCTATTTGATGCCTTAAATGTCCATTTTAGGAGTTAAAACCTTGTTACTGTAGCTCACAATCTCTTGATGTTGTTGTACATTTCAATATCTTTCTAGTGGTGAAAAATCATCCCAATAGAAGTTTGTATGTGAAAGTTATAGCTCTCACAAGTTGACCTATCTTGTTGACCACCATGGTACCAAGTGGATGCCATGTCAACTTACATTAATCACACATGTGGGTCTAGACATATGTGGAGTTTCAATGTTACTCTAGAGGGTCCAAAACCCTAACAATAATTGGAGGTTGAGGCATGCAAAAACCCTAATATTAACCCTAGATGGCTAAGAGAGGTATGGTTTCCATTATTATTATTATATCGACTATTGTTCCATAGGATTATATCTCATTGAGACTAGGATATTGAGGGAGATAAGAAGAAGAAGGAGATCCTGTAGTATCCATATTGGCCATAATTTCCATGGTATCTTGATAGTGAGTGACCATTTCTTTGCACTCATATTTCATAATTGAGTATAAAAGAGAAAATAATATGCCTAACTTTCTAGATGGTTTTTTCTCATATCAGGTTTTCCCGTGGTACATATTTTGTTCATTGTGTAGATGTTGTGTCATTGCTTGTCTCTTTCATTTCATTTTTTAGCTTATCTCAATAATTTTCATGTTAAAGTTAGAAATATTAATTCTGCAATGTTGAGTAATTAGAATAGTACATAGTAAAAAGATTCCAAAACATTATAAGATCTTGTTGATGGGTCGAATTGGCCTCTCAAGCAAGTAAGGGAGAGTTTCGAATGGCAAGCCCTAATTCGGCTTACATGTGTTTGGAATAACATTTCCAACCAGTATGTGGGCCTGATTGTCACTAGGTTATTTGAGACAGAGAAGACAATTGCATTGATTCTCACCAATTTTATCTAAGTCTTCGTCTAATTATCTAGAGAAGAAATAAAATTAAAATTTCTAATCTATATATAATTTACTTTAACCTCTCCCGATCAAGAGAAAGACTAATAAGAATGAATACAATTAAAAATAGTGTTATTGAAAGTTGGAATAGTTCATACCAATAAACATCACATTAACATAATGAAATCACATATTTAATCACAATTAATTGTAGCTAAAACCTATAATATCAATGTTGTATTCATTAGGAATCATAACCGTATGAGTGACTCTAATCACAACACATAGAAATAATTCATATGAAAATCATTCAGAAAGACCCACAACAAAGATATAAGTAGAAAAGTCCCTAATACATTTGACAAAAGTTATGATTGCAAATTCCTTTTGCTTCTTATTCATAGAGAGATAATAGTATCATCCATATGTATAATTCACAAAAATCCTTCTATTGAATTGGGAGATCTCTTTTATAAGATAAGAGAGACTCTTTACATTATGTAACATTCATCATTTCATATGACAATTACTTCATTTTGTTTCTCATTCTCCAATACTTGGAATTTTGAATTACAATATTTACAAAAAAGAGGGAATGTCAAGCATTTCCTGAATTTGGATGATCTACAAAGTTGGACCATAATTCATATGCTTAGTTGATATTTCTTATCCTGTTTGATTTTATTTCTTCAAGGTCTAGCTCACCATCACAGATCCTACTAGTGACCTCTGTCTTCGAGTCTTTCATTGTGATATTTACAAAATCTTATGTCGCTAACATACAGCTCATTGGGTAGATCATATATTGATTGATGGTTTCCTTGTCGATTCTATCCAACCCTTATATTTCCTTCTTGGTATTCACTCTAAAGGTTGACATGTGTTCTTTCCTAGCTTCACTTGGTCCCATTATGTCTAGTTCCTCATTTAATGGCACGTGGAACATCTCCAAGACTTCATCAGTTGTAGCCCACATCCTTCTATATTGATGTTTAGCTCTGCTTATTGTCCCTTGCACATCAAGGAAAGTGTTCTTCCATCTATTCAACATCATTCGAGTCGTGTAATGTTCCCTCCCAGTAAACCTGAGCAATGTTGTAGGGGTTTTTCTGTGTGTATTCTACTAGTCTTTTATATTTTTGAATGTTTGTTCCATTTCCTCGTAGGCCATTGATTTCTCCTAGATGATCAATTGGTTTTTCAATTTAATATTCACTTTAGGCCTAGATGTCCTTCAAATCCATGAATAAATTGACATATGCTTCTTTTAGTTGATCATTAACTTCAACAACTTCTTCCTTAAACGGGGATATGAATTTATTTCTCTTATTTTTTCCTTCCAGCTGAAGTAGTTTCATTTCTTCTTTTGGGAGATATATCATGTGAATTTTGTGTTCATTTAGTTGGTCTTTTTCTTTCCCTTTTGCTTTCAGGTCTAATATCTCATGAGTGTATCTTTGCCTCGTGTTCTCAATTTCTTTTGCATGTAGTTGGTATGTCTCTTCTTCCTTGACCTAGAATTCACGTTCTAATTCCTATCTCTATTGTTGTAGCTATTGTTATCGGATTGTTACTTTTCTCTTATATTATTCTACCCTGCAATTGAGATTTTTGACCATGACAATGTTTTCTCCTGCAAACACATGTAATGTTGTTTTTGTCTCTGTTGCTTCCTTCTATGGGTTCTCTTTAGTTATGCTCCAATCAATAGTTCTTTTGGATCTCCTTTTTCCAAAGGTATCCCTTGTTTTCTATTGCTTCGATGGCCTCCTCATGATTCCCTTTTTAAATTGTTGTAGTTTAAATTTCCCACAACGATTACTTCATTGTTGAATTCTAACATTTTTAGGGACGAATATGAGAAATTGAAAGATATCACATTCAAGGGAGATCTTGGATTCATAGGATAGGTCAATATTGACACTTCCTTGGTTGATCTGAGGTGACATTCTACTTATGTCCTCTTTCTCCTTCCCCTTAAAATCTACAACTTTGTGTGCTTATGTTACAATCCTTTCCCTTTTCTCATCATCCTGGTGGGAAGCATCTTTGGACATCTCTCTTTTATTTTCCATCGTTTCATGGGTAGATTCATCCTACACATATTTGCATGATATTTTCGTCTTTTGCAGTCTTTGTGGGCTTGTGAGTCCTCCATGGATTTGAGGGATTTATATTCTTCCACGGACTTGCACTTCTTCCATGGCCTTTTAAGTTGCTTCAATTTCTTTAGGTTATTTTCCCTGTTGTTGTTTTTTTTTTGTCCTTTCTTCCACATCAAAGGATTTCCTTACCACCTCTTATTATTTTTATTTCTGGGATGTTTTATCTACATGCATATTCTAATGAGTGTCCCTTATTACTTTCTATAATTGTTCATGAAATTGAATTTTCTTTGCTTCTTTCTTTACTAGAAAAGATTCAACTTGGTGTGTACCTACTATGCCGACCAACAATTGTTTGTATGATCTGGCCTCATAGAAGAGTTCCTCTTCTTCTCTTGTTTCATGCTTGAATGGGAGCACCATCTTCAAGGATTTGTAGTGGATATACATGAAATTTCTAGGCTCGTGTTTCTTTACTATCCATGTACACAAAATCAGTTCTTTAAGAGATATGACCTCCTTCCTCACATGTGGGATGTTTGTTAATGTGAATTTTTCCACCTTGATTGGGAAGTTGGGCTAGTTTTTCTTGTTATGAGTTTGCAAGGCCGTTGGTATACCAAGTTCCACCATTTGGTATGCTACCTCATGGGCCAAAATTTTATCCGAGACGTACCTGTATAACATATGTGGTAGAATATTACATTCATTAACACGAATGTAGGTATGCTTCTTCTCCAAGTACCAATTTGTTATTTTGTACAGGGTTTATTATTCTTTTGTTGATATCCTCTACAAGGTATGGCTAAAAAACAATTGATACAATGGTGTAGTAAATTGATCACATATTTGATAGAAGCACTCATGATATTGGCTTGTCTAGAGCTCAAAGAAATATAAATGAATATGGGGTTATTCCAAGTTCCAATCCAAGTTCATTTACGGGCTAGGGACATACACAAAAATAACATCAATGAGAAAGGAAGACATATAAAAACTCAATTGGGTGCCTTTGTGGGTCTCTTGGATTTTGAGGATGATAATTGGTCAATAAGATCATTGCCCAGTTGAACACTGCATGAGCTATGTGTATCCATTCCTACTTAAAGTGTATGGAATCCTTCTCCCAATTCATCATGTATATCATGATGATACTGAGAGGGGGGTGAATCAGTATCAAGTACAATTTAAAATCTTTTTCAAATTATACTTAAACCATTCAACTATATCCAATGATCAATGAACAATAGTATAAGAGTTACACCAATACACCACAATACACCATGCACAATATATGAGAAATAATCAATAGTTATTGTTCAAGGGAAGTAATGACTTCCAAAGGTAGCTACATCTTCTAAATGTAAAGGGAGGGATAAAACCACAAGAGGAATATACAATCCTCCAATATCAAGAGAGGATTTAACTCTCCATCCTTTCCCCTTCCTTCCACACAAAAATAAGTTATACAGAGAATGGTAGAGTTTGTTCAATTCTGGTTTATTCAGAAGACCGAAATTGTACAGAATACCCTGCACTCAATATTTAACATCAGATTCTGAAACTTTCACAAAAGAAACTACAGTCCATACTATTTACAATGAAAATTTTCCCACTTCATTTGGATTCTCTATGAAGAAGTTATGACTATTTTACCCGAAACACTTGTTTATTGACTAGCTTCAGAACTGATCAAGAACCCTATCTTCCACAGAGTGTATCTCCATAATTATAGAGAATCAAGAGCTGAAAATTTTACCACAGGTACCTTGATATGTCTTCTCAATACCATACGAATTGCACCATTTGAATTGTTCTAAAAAAAAATTTATAGCAAAAATGGTAAGACAACCTGAAAATAACATACCTTAGAACACATCACCAAAAGACTTCCTCCTCCCTTAAAATCTAGACTTCTTTACTTCTGATTTCCTTTGAAATTCGACTTGTGTATCAAATGAATGTATAATGATATTTATTTGTACCATTTATGTCACTTCCTTTTAACATTAGGGCCGACCTGAGACTTTCTTATTTTGCAAATCTTTTCTTTAATTATCTTCAGGGCCTACATGTACTTCCTTTTTCAATTCACTTTGTCATGTTCAAAAAATAATTTCTCCTCAAACATGAGGATCCACATGACATGCCACATACCACCGGAAACAACATGATGTATACTATCCATCCATGGGTGTTGTATATGCATGTGCATTTTCCTTCAGGTCCAAATACCTTCATCAATCTTGTGGTCCAAAACCCATGACTAGGGTTGACATCAATGACAACAACCAATCTTACAACATATCATATAAATTAGAAATCGATATGGGGGCATGAAATATTGGTTATTTGTTGGATGAAGACCTAGTCAGGAGAAAAGGTTATTTTTGGGAAGAGAAGCATAAAAGGAGGAAAGGACAGCTAGAAGGAAAATCAACACGTGTGAGGGAAGCAGGCAAGGTGTGCATGCAAGTAAGAATTTTCTCCACATACTTTCTCTGATAAATGAAAATATGTTGTGGAAAATATGTTGTGGATGTTGGAATACTTCAATTCCAAGATAGTAGTCCCAAATATGCCATCTTAAAACCTTCATGTAACTCCTTTTTCACCTGTGCAATATGATCATCATTGTTTCCCGTAATGATCAAATCATCTACATACATAACAAAAATCACCAGATATGGACCATGTTGACGGATATACAAAGTATCATCAGATTCACTTCATTGAAAACCAACTTTCCTAAGGTATTCATCCATTTTGGTATACCAAGCTCGGGGAGATTTATTTAACCCATATAAATCCTTGATTAATTTGGACACTTTATGTTCCTACCCTTCAATTTCAAAACCTAGTGGTTGTTGCATATATACATCTTCTTGTAAGTCTCCGTTGAGAAAATCACTTTTTACATCCATTTGATGAACTTTCCAACCTTTCTGAGTGGCCAATGCAAGTCTTAAACGGATGGTATTCCATTTAGCTATAGGAGAAAAAGTTTCCTCATAATCAATGCCCTCCTACTGCACAAAACATTTAGCCACAAGTCTTACTTTATACTTATCAATTTCTCCATGTTTGTTGTATTTAATTCTGTAAACCCATTTGCATTTGATGGGTTGAACACTCAGAGGACAAACAAAAAGTTTCCAAGTGTTATTATGAATTACTGCTTGATACTCTTCAATCATAGTATGTTGTCATTCTTTATCATGGATGATTTTAGGGGCTAAATTTCACTCAAGGGCTAATTTTCCATGGTTTTTTGAAAAACGAGATTCGCTATTTTAAAAATGATTCACCCAAATTCTATAGGATAAAATTATTTTACCTTAAAAATAGCCAAAAATTTATAAAAACTATATAAAATCCTTATAAATTTTCATATTTTTACAAAAATATCGCAAAAAATTTATAGTTGGCATATGAAGGATTAGTAAGATTCGCCAAGGCTTCTACATTTAAAAATAAATTTCAATCCTTAAAATCATTCCTATTCTTTATGTTTTACTACTTCTTTGTATGTGGAAAGTTCAGTAAAATCATTTGCTACCAAGGCAAAAGTTCCTTCATTGATCCCCTTGTTCGTATTTTATTTTGCTCATCAGGCCTTACATCTTTCAAAAGTTGAAATGCCCATTTTGGTAGTTGATGTTCACTTGTTTGGGGATCTATTTTACCATTATTGTAAATTGGATTAATGTAAATTGATGTTCGTCGATCAGTTGAAGATTCTGGAGGTGGAGAATCATTGTCAGATGAACTGTCGCTTCTAGGAGATTCTGATGAACTGCTGGAGACCCAGATGGTGTTGTTGAAGTAAATGGACTGGATGTATCATCTTCAGATGAAGGAAAATCAACTTCATACCAATTATGTGAATTTGGTTGACTTTGCATTTTTCCTTTTCTTTGATTGCCTTTAGTTTCTAAATTTTGAAGAAGAATTTCTATTTATTTGACACTCTTACTTTCAGTTTCATCAAAGAATACATCCCTACTCACAATAAATTTTCCATTGGACAAAATTTGGTACCCTTTCTTCTCATTAGAATACCCAATCATTGTGCATTTTAAGATTCTTGAGTCAAGCTTAGTTCTTTTTTCATTCGGAACTAAGGCATAGCATAATGATCCATAAACTCTGAGATGTTTAACTTGAGGTTTGAAACCAAACCATTCTTCATAAGGTGTGATTCCATCCAAATAAGATGTCGGAGATTTGTTCCTTAAGTAGATAGCGGTATGGATTGCTTTTTCCCAATATGTAGGACTTAAATTTGTAAAGGTTAACATGGATCTTTCCATTCCTAACAAGGTGCGATTCATTTGTTTCTATGACTCCATTTTGCTGAGGAGTGTAGACATTTTTTATATGTCTTCTTATCCCATTGTCTATGCAATAAGTTTTGAATTCATTAGAAGTGAATTCCCCTCCATTATCTGTCTTGAGAGTGTCAATCTTTTCTTTAACTTCGTTTTCAACAAGTTGATGAAAAATCATAAAATTTTCAAATGCTTATGACTTTTTCTTCAAGAACTAAACCCAAGTCATCCTACTGAAATCATCAATAAAGAGTAAAAAATATTTTCAACCACTGAAAGAAGTTTGTAGTGGTCCACAAACATCACTGTGAACTAGTTGCAACCACCTATTTGCATGCCATGAACTTGTTGGAAAACTCTCTCGACTTTGCTTTCCATAAATGAAAGATTCACATTTTTTATTTTCCTTTTTGAAAGTTGGAAGTCACTTAACCATCCCTTGTTTTTGCAATTGAGAGAGACTTTCAAAGTTGATATGTCCATATCTTACATGCCACAATAATATAGGTGAAATACTTGTACTTACTGCACCTGCAAAGTCAGAATGCCTTGGAATAATTTTCCCTTTCATCCTTAATAGTTTTCCATATTCATAACCTCTCATCACTTTTTTCATATTCTGTTTGACTAAATTAATCTTAACTAATCCATCTTCCATAATCACCCGATGTCCTTCTTGTCGAATCGTGACTAAAGACAACAAATTCTTTTTAAAGGTTGGTACATACTATACATTTGAAATCATTCTTTCTCCAATATCAGGTAAATAAACTTTAACTACACCTTTTCCATAAGGAGTATGTTTGGTATTATTTGCAAGAAAGACGAAATTAAGATGGAATTCTTGAAAATTCCAAAAGAAGTCACGTCTGAAAGTCATGTGTTGAGATGCTCCTGAATCTAAAGTCCAAGCATCTTCATAATCACTTTGAAAATCAGTGGAATTTTGTAATGTTGAAGATGAAGTAAAGACATATTCTGAACCATCATCATCTCGATCATTTGCAAACTGTGATGTGTTTTGATAAAACTTGAAAATTTTATCAATGGAAGTTCGACAATCTTCTGCATAATGACCAACTTTGTTACATCTTCTACAAACATTTTGACTTAAATCTCTTCCTTTTCTTGGATTATGTCCTCTTCCTCTGTTTTGACCTCTTTTTTAAGTTTGTCCTCTGCCTTGATTGTTGCCTTGAAAATAGCCTCTGCCTTGACTATTTCCTCTTCCTTGAAAATACCCTATGCCTTGACTATTTCCTCTTTCTTGAAAATAGCCTCTGCTTTGATCGTTTCCTTTGCCTTGAAAATTTCTCCTGTCTGAAAAATTGTTTTCTCTACTTTGGCTTCGACCACGACCTTGTACAAAATGTCCTCTTCCTCTACTTCTAGAACTGTCAGTTGAAGATTTACTTGTGATGGCTTCTATAAAAAAAACATCTTCTCCAACTTTCTTTTTCTTTCCAAAAGCTTTTTTTTTTTGAGATAAAATTTCACTTAGCTCAACAAACGTAATCTTGTCTAACTTTCCAGTTACTTGTAAATCTTTCAAAAAAATTGTATAGGAAGAAGACAATCCAACAATTAAAATTGTGGTCATGAAACTATCATCTACTGCTTGAAAACCAACATTTACTATTTCCTGCTTAATGTTCTTAAGTTTGGAAATATATTCATGTACATCACCTTCTTCAGTCAATTTATGTTGAAGCAACTTTAATTGAAGATCGAATTTCTTTGATTCAGGCTCAGTATCAAATAGATCCTTAAAAATTTTCAAAGCAGACCGTGCATCAGTGGTATTTTCAATGTAGACATACATCTCATCATTAATTGAAGATTTGATGATTGATAATGCTTTGGCATTTTTAATTTCCCATTTTTCTAATGTGGCTGCATCTGTAGGTTTATTTGTCTTAGTATCTTCATTCCATATATCACGCCAAAGTTGATTATAAATGAGAGTGCTTTCAATGAGACGTTTCCATGTCTTGTATGATTTTGTGCCTTCAAGTTTATCGGAGTCAGAGAACAAATTAATTAACTTCGACATTGTAGTGTTGAATCTTCGCACCAAAAAGAATCAAGAAAAAGATATCAAGATGAGAAACACACCACACACATCAAACAAAAAACGATCTATCGGGGCTTGGCCTTGACCCTCGAATAGTCATTGAAACAAGAGAAAAATGACTGAGCTTTGCACTTGGCTCTAGTCAAATTCCAGGTAACTTTCAAAATTTTACTTCTTACAATGCTCTTGCAAATTTTGGTAAAAAAAAATACCCCCCCTCAAATTAAAATTACTTTGAGTTACAAAAATTTTGTTACCCCCCCAAAAAAATCATTGCAAAAAGAGTGATTGATTACAATACATCCAACATCTCACCAAAAAAGATCGTAGCCAGTTTACTTTGTACTGCTAATGGGCGTGGATCATTTGATATGCCTTCTCTTGTCTTTGGAGGCTGATGAATAAGTAAATAGAGTGTTTCTGTATGACCCAACTGGTATCGATTAGTATAAATTCATTTCGCACTGCCTATAAACCGATTTTAATGATGGAGTGCACTGGCCTGTAGAGATGAAATCTCCTCCTTAGATCAGTTAATCTCCTCCTTAGTTCGGCTTCATTATTGGAACTCTGATACCACAATAATGACAGAAGTGTCCTCAGACACACACTTTTATTAAATAGGAAAAGAAATTACATATGATAATTTGCAAGAGTTTACACCTGAAAACTCAAACACTCTTGCAATGAGATATATATAAGCTAAGTGTCCTAACAAACTCTAGTTATTGATCATTTATTAAATAAATAAGTGTCCATTTACAATAAATGTTATCTTAACAATCTTCTAACTATACTCCTAATTTAGAGCCTAAGATACGACACCTTTCTAGAGTCATATCTTTCACAACAATACTCTATTTCTAAATGTCTCCATTTATTAATCAAATATTCTAGATTATTAATTTATTATTCTAAATCAATAATTATTTTATCAAAGTATTTTAAACTATGATATTTGTATTTTGGATCATCTAACATGTGTTTGGTCGATGATGTTAAGTTCAACATTGTCTCGGAGAAAACAAAAGACGGTTTGTGGATGAAGCTAGAAAGCTTGTATATGATGAAATCCTTGACAAACAAGATTTTACAGAAAAGACAATTGTACAGTTTGTGCATGAAGGAAGGTACGAAAATAACTGATCATTTAAATACTTTTAATATTGTTTTAGTCTAGTTGACTAGCATGGGAGTGAAATTCAAATCTAAAGACAAGGAGATTACATTATTGTGTTCTTTTCCCGAGTCATGGGTTCACTTTGTTACCTCTAATAGTTTCAGTTCAACAAAAAGTATTGAGTTTGATGTTATTCTTGGAGCTTTACTGTCCAAGGAAACAAGGAAGAAATCCAATCTAGAAACCTCTTCATCTGAGGTGATGGTGGTCAGAGGAAGATCTAAAGAAAGAGGACATGTTTAGAGGTATTTCTCTCGGTCAAAGTTGAAGGGAAAGAAGAGCAATATTAAGTGTTGGTTTTGTGGAAAGTATGGACACCTGAAGAAGGATTATTGGAAGTGACAACAAGCCTCCAAAAAAGACCTTACAAAGGATACGAAGGAAGCAAACACAACTGAAACAGGTTAAACAACAAGTTCAGGTATGGCTGATGAATTTTTAACAATTGGTATTGTTTCACGTTATGATCAACAATGGTTATTAGATTCTGGTGCTTCAAATCACATGTGTCATCATAGACACTGGTTTATTACTTACTAGTCTATATATGATGGAAGTGTTTACATGGTAAAAGATATATCATGTAAAGTTGTGGGAATTGGTAGCATTCGAATTAAGATGTTTGATGGATCTGTTAAGATTCCAACTGATGTGAGACATGTACCTAAGCTAAGGAAGAACATAATCTCTTTGGGAGTCTTAGATAATGGAAGATATAAAAGTATTGTTCAAGGTGGAGTTATTAAGGTCTACAAAGGAATCCTAGTGGTTATGAAAGCGAAGAAGGTTGGAAACCTATTTCTGTTAGAAGGAAGAACTGAGTCAGATCATGTGACAACTGTATCCGAGAATGACAGTAATTTTGTTTGACTGTGGCATCAATGGTTGGGGCATATGAGAGAAAAAGGATTGAAGGTATTGTCTGATCGCAATTTACTTCCTAGTCTAAAGTCTTTAAAGTTATATTTCCGTAAGCACTGTATTTATGGAAAATAGAATAAGCAAAAATTTAAAATCAGAAGACACACCAGTGAGGGAATCCTTGACTATATCCATTCTAATGTTTGGGGACCATCCCCTACTGTTTCATTTGGAGGATCATCATATTTTGTTACTTTTATAGATGATTTCTCTAGGAAAGTGTGGATCTATATGTTGAAAAGAAAGCTTGATGTATTTACTGTTTTCAACCACTTTAGATATTTAGTGGAAATGAGCACTGATACGTCCATTAAATGTTTAAGAAATGATAATGGTGGTTAATTTATGTCAATGGAATTTGAGAAATATTGCAAGGAGGTTGGGATTGATAGGCATAAAACTATTGCCTATACTCCTCAGCAGAATGGAGTTGTTGAACACATGAACATGACTCTTCTAGAGAGAGCAAGGAGTATGCTTAGTAACGCCAACTTGCAGCAGGAACAGTGGGTAGAAGCAATAAATAAATCTTGTTATCTGGTGAATCAATCACCATCAACAACAATAGAGTGCAAGATTTATGAAGAGGTATGGATAGGCCACCCTTGTAATTATTCTACTCTTAATGTTTTTGGTTGTGAAGCCTATGCTCTAATTCTGAAACATCAATGTTCTAAATTAGATCCAAAACAAAAAAGGATTATCTTTGTTGGATATGGTGATGGTATTAAGGGGTATAGGTTGTGAGATCCTACTACCCACAAAATCACCATTAACAAAGATGTAATATTTGATGAATCATCTCTTCTCAAATCAGATGTAGATGTTCAAATGAAATAGGTAGAAGTACCTAGGTATCAACAGATTCAGTTTGAAACTTGTTCATCTACAGATAGGAGTGAACATGAACAAGTTTCTGAAGATTTTCATGAAGAGGTTCTTGTAGAGGAAAATTTGGATCATGATGACAATCAACAGATTCTGGATGAGCCACAAACTTCCCTAAGGAGGTCTACACGGGTCAGAGTTCCTCCAAGAAGGTATGATGATTTTGTTTCATCGGTTTCTTTAAGTACTAATGATGATGAACCTTCATTCTATCAAGAAGTTGTGGAGGGTTCTAATAGTGAAAAATGGAAAGAAGCAATGAAGGATGAAATGAATGCTTTAGCGAAGAATGCTACATGGAACCTGGTAGAGATTCCAAGAAATAGGAAAACTGTAGGCTACAAGTGGGTCTACAAGCTGAAGAAGGGTGTTTATGATAAGGTAGAAAGGTACAAAGCAAGGCTGGTTGCAAAAGGATATTCTCAGAAAGAAGGTATTGAATTTCATGAGATTTTTTCACCAATTGTTAAAATCGTTTCAATTCGAAGTATGTTATCATTAGTTGCATTACTTTATTTGGAGTTGGAGCAGCTAGATGTTCAGACTTCTTTCTTACATGGAGATTTGGATGAGGAGATTTACATGGAACAACCTGAAGGGTTTGTTCAGAATCGCAACAAGAAATTTATTTGTAGGCTCAAGAAATCATTGTATGGTTTGAGGCAGTCGCCCAAACAATGGTACAATAAACTTGACTCTTTCACAATGAGTCAGAATTATACAAGGAGTGAGTATGATCATTGTGTTTACTTTAGGAGATTGGATAATGGCATATTCATTATCTTAGTTTTGTATGTTGACGATATGCTTTTAACAAGTAAAAGCATAATTGAGATCAACAGGTTAAAGGTTCAAATGGCTAGGACATTTGATATGAAAGATATAGGAGCAACAAAGTAGATTTTGGGCATGGAGATATTCAGAGACAAAAGGAATGGTAAGCTTTGGTTGTCACAACAGAAGTATGTTGAGAAAATATTTTTGAGGTTTGGTATGAACAGCGTGAAACCAGGTTTTGTACCTTTCACTTCCCATTTTAAGCTTTCTTCAAGTTTATGTCCTAGTACAAAAAAAGAAAAGGAATATATGTCTCGAATACAGTATGCTAATGAAGTAGGAAGTTTAATGTATGCGATGGTTAGTACAAGACCAAACATTTCACATGCAGTTGGGGTTGTCAGTAGAAATATCGAAAATCTAGGTAAAGAGCACTGGGCAACAGTGAAATGGGTGCTTCGATATCCGAGGGGCACAAGTAATTACTGTATCACCTATAACGGTGGTTGTGAGTTAGTCTGTAGATATGTTGATTCTGATTTTGCAGGTGATCTGGACAAAATGAGGTCAACTTCAGGATATGTCTTTACTCTTGCAGGTGGGGCTATTATTTGGATGTCAAAGCTACAGAGCATTGTTGCCTTATCCACTATAGAAGCAAAATACATAGTTTCTTCACATGTTTGCAAAGAGACAGTTTGGTTAAAAGGTTTGTTTGGTGAGTTTGGAAGGATGTAGGACAAAGTAAAGCTATTTTGTGATAGTCAAAGTGTTATTCACTTGGCCAAGAATCCAACCTTCCACAGTAAAACTAAACATATCCCTATTAAGTACTATTTTGTAAGACAGATCATCGATGAAGTTGGAGTTTCTCTTGAAAAAATTCATACAAAAGAGAACTGCGCAGACATGTTCACAAAATCAGTACTTTTAGAGAAGCTACGATGGTGCTTGGCTTCTCTTGGCTTGCAGAAAAGATGATGAACAAAAGAAGGAGAAAGGTAATTGTTGTGGTGGAGATTGTTGGAATTTGGTGACAACAAATTTCTCCAAAATTGGATTTTAGATCCTATTATTCAATGTTGGTTGTAACTATTTAGACCAAGTTAGAATATGGATATGAGTGCATTCAATAGCCAATTTCTTATGTAACTGCGTATAATTGCTATAAATCCATGTATGCTCGTAGAGGTTATTAGAGAGATGAGTGGAGTGAGCTTGTTGTAATTCTTCTTTGAACAATAATAAAATTGATGCATCTACTTGGTGCACTTAGCCCAACTATTGGGTGAACCACGTAAATCCTTGTGTTTTATATTTGATCTGTTTAGTTATTGTTTCTGAACCACTTAAATCCTCTTGTTTTATGTTTGATCTGTTTAGATATTGTTTCTGCTGCATATTAGTTTTAATTTTGGTGACTAGAGAGCTAACATTATTCCATATAAACCACTTTGAAATAAAAGTTGTGAATAGAGAATTAATTTCAAAGATAACAAGCAAAATTCATTTAAACATTCAAAACATGTGAAATCCAGAGCTTTGGTGAACCACCAAAAAGAAATACTGGATATGAATATGATAGAATGAGAGGAAAAGCTCATAGCCACAACATGAAAATGCACTACATTCTGAGATGGGAGTTTAATGAAATTATTGCAGTGGAAATGAAATAGTAAAACGTGTATCCAAAATGCAAAAGGACCAACTAAGTAGAGAAGAAATTTTAAGTTTGGGCAGAATATAAGATTTTACATAAAGCAGAAGTGATTTGAGGGGTACCACACAGAAATCTTGCTCTTAGTTGGCTGCATCTGCCCGCTGAGGTGGGCGCCCTAGAGCCCTCGAATAGTGGAGTATGACTGCATCCCTATCATCATCATGGAAAACGTTGCCCTTCCATACCTAGACGTGGTTCTGCAGACAAATATCTCACTGTCGATGCTGGAGAGAGTCACCCTTGTGAAGGGAAGTTGTCGGTGCTGGAGAGAGTCACCCTTGTAAAGGGAAGCTGGGATTAGGACTGGTTCAATAGGATTGCTTCCCTTGTTTTTCGTTGCTTCATGTCCGTTGTATGATCTGAGTGATTTCCAATCGAAAAACTGTGGAATGGATGGATGCCATCATCCCTGCAACGAAAATGGTTGAGCCCAGTATATGCAGGAATGGAAGCTGGGACTGGGACTGGGACTGGTTCAATAGGATTTCTTTCCTTGTTGTTCGTTGCTTCATGTCCATTGTATGATTTGAGTGATTTCCAATTGAAAAACTGTGGAATGGATGAATGCCATCATCTCTGCAACGAAAATGGTTGAGCCAAGTATATGCAGGAATGACCATGAGCCGAATGGTTGAGAAGTTATGTGATCGGCTTCATTAATAAAACAAAATTAAAAAATAACAATAATAAAAAAAAATTAAAAAGATAACAATAATAACAATAATAAAAAAAAATAAAAAAAAATTAATTTATTAAAAACAAAAATAATAATAAAAAAAAATTAAATAAAAATTACACATTAAAAAATTATATCTCTCAAGTACTTGATAAATCCACATTTATCATAGATCTATACTAGTTTATATAATTTGAAATGACATATAATTATTTTTAAATAAATGGCATGGTATGTGAGAA
>JASDQU010014389.1:75363-93639 GCA_032191745.1 Picea mariana
TGAACTTGAACATGTGAAATTGAATCGTCTTGAAGTAATCCAACACTTTGGAACTTGATTGGTCTGGAATAATCAACAATATGAAAGGTAACTTCCTTTTCATATCCAAGTCATGTTCTATTCTTGTTGTAGTGATTTCTTCCCAAGGTCTGATGATGGGCTTGGAAAGAGTATTCTAAACCTATTGCTTTAAAATATGTGGAAGTGGATTTACTACATGTTGTTGCAACATTGAAAGGTTTTCTTCACTAAACTCAAAACAAAACTCTTGAAATGCACGTTCATGAATAAATTCATATTTGTTTGCATCTAGAGTTATCTTACTCATTTGATCCTTCATTGATTGTTGATCATCATCATCATTATAGAGAGGATTGTGCTGAACAAAAACTAGTTCAAAACACTTAACTAGTTGTTGATTTTTTAGATCTATCAACTCATCATTCAATAGCTAGGATTGTGCTTGAAGAAGCCTAAATTTATCTTCTGTCACTTGAAAACAAGTTAGCACTGATTGAAGAGTTTCTTTGTTAAATATTACTATGTTTTCTTCAATGGTGTTTATTCGAGTGTTCAGTAACTCTAATAATTCTATATTTCGAGCCATTTCAAAAACACTAAAAGAGGTCTCCTTGTGCAAGTAGATCCTGATTACAATTTGACTCGATAGAATAAGCATTATCTACAACTTGCTCACTTGAATCGCTCTCTTGAACTTCACACTTGCTTGATTTAGTTTCATGCTCGCTTGTACTCGCTCTCTTGAACTTTTCTTTCTTTCTTCCAAGAAGTGGAGGTTGTTGGATAATACCGAAAATGCATCTGAAAACTTGATGTTTACAATGATTTGAGTTAAACTACTCAACCTTGTCAATTTCGACTCAAAATTACAATGACTCTTGGGTGTTGGGATCAGCCGAGAATGCACCTGAAAATTACAATTCAACTCAACTTGATTTCAAAAAGACAAGTAAACTTACAAATACATTATTGTAAGTACAAATCAACTTGATCAAGTAATCTTACAACAAACATTATTTACAAGTTACAATTTAACTTCAAATTCTCCATGATATGTTGAGCTTGAAATCCTTTGATTTGTCCACTGTTGATGTGGTTGAGGAATTGAATTTTTGAGAATTATCTTCATAGATGCTTGATCATATGTTCTTGATTGACATTAATTGTGTGCTTGAGCATGTGTGTCTTGTGTTAAATGATAAAATTGTAATTTTGTTTATGTCAAAACTAGGCAGTAAACAGTATAAGCCTCCAAGAAAATTTCACCACAAACACACTATGCAAGGTGTACCTAAGATCCCCTTATTCAATTTCGAGCGGATCTAGGATACGAAGAAAAAGACTTCAATTTTATTATAAGTATCCCTCTTACAAGAACACACACAATGGGAAGGATACAATGTACTTTCTCCTTCACCATGCTTTAACAAGGATTTCAATTCATAATATTTCTCTTCTGCTCTCAAAGACTTAAGAAAACAACAAATGTCTTATCAAAAAATGAGTTTCTTACAACCTCAATTCGTCACTCACTTACAAATTTTCCTAAGTCATAAAGAAATAATGAACATCTCTTACTCATGCTCAATCTCATTTACTAATGAGAAAAAAATCTTACATTTAGTCAACTCCATATCTTTATGCTAAAACCATTTCATGTCCTTCATCTAGTCCTCAATCCGGTCCTTCATCCGACCCTTCATCTAGACCTCGATATGAACAAAGATTTATTTTTTTTCAATGATTTTGATAATTTAATATCAGTTGAAAAACTGTCCACCAAAATCGTGCAGAAGTGGCTTCAAAAATCTAAGGACACACAACAATCATATGACATGCATAAGAGATTTGAGTGGGTGAAATTGCACTAGTTTGCGTGGACATCCAACTATCTTGTTGAGATGATTATTGCCTTAGATTTGTTGGGAGAATATCATGCTTCTCTAATTTGTGGCCTCTATTAGCAAAGGAGATCGCATTTCTTCATAAACTCCTCGTCTACAACAACAAAGATGTCCAACATGGGGTGACTTTCAACCATTTGTTGAAAATATACTTGTACCTGATACTAGATCGAATTTGCAGGATACCAGATCGAATTTGCAGGATACCAGATATTCATTTTTAAACGACATGGCATTCAGTGATTGATATATGGCTAGAATATGTGTGGAAATAGAGTGGATATATATTCCTTTTTTAAAGGATTGAGATATGATTGAAATATGAACATGTATTTCAATGATTGAGATGTGGATGGAATATTTTTTTTTAAGGACATGGGGTGCTTGACATATGTGGAAATGAAGGGGAGATCTTCCTTTTTAATGGATGTGGTATTGAGTGATTAAGATATGGCTAGAATATGTGTGGAAATGGAGGGGAGACATTCCCTTCTAAAGGAAATGGCATGGAGTGATTGATATATCACTAAAATGTGTGGAAATGGAGTGGAAATGTTTCATTTTAAAGGAGAGGGGTTGATTGAGATATGTAGAAATGGATGAGAGATATTCCCTGTTAAAGGACATGGCATGGAGTGATTAATGTATCATTGAAATATGTGTAGAAATGGAGGGAAAATATTCCATTTTCAAGGACATGGGGTGATTGAGATATGTGGAAATGGAGGGGAGATCTTCCCTTTCAAATGATATGGGGTTAATTGAGGTATGGGGAAATGAAGGGGAAATCCTCCCTTTAAATGACAGGGCATTGAGTGATTGAGATATGATTGGAATATGTGTGGAAATGGAGGGGAGATCTTCTCTTTTAAAGGATATGGGGTGACTAAGATATGTGGAAATGGAAGGGAGATCATTTGTTTTAAAGGACATGGCATAGTGTGATTGAGATATGATTGAAATATGTGTATAAATAAAGGGGAGATATTCCCTTTTAAAGGACATGGGGGTGATTGAGATATGTGGAAATGGAGGAGAGATCTCCCCTTTTAATTGACATGGGGATGGTTGACATATCACTTGAATATGTGAAATGGATTGGAGATTTCCCATTTTAAAGGACACGGGAATATATTCTGGTAGCACATATCAGTCATTAGAATTGGAATTTACGCTACTAGAAGATATCCCTATGTTATTTAAATGGAATATTTCCCCCACATTACCACACCTCTCATCCATTTCCATATTCCAGTCACTCTTCCAATGATTGAGATATGACTAAAATAGTTTTTTAAATATATTCCATGCCCTTTAAAAGGGAAGATATTTCCTCAATTTCTATACTTCCAAGGCACTCTTCTCCACATATTTTAGCGACTGAGACATGATTGGAATATATTCCATGTCCTCTAAAAGTGAAGATCTCCCCTCCATTTCCAAACCTCAAATGCACTCTTCCCAACACACTCCCATGTTTGAAATGTGATTGAAATATCCCATGTTTTTTAAATGGGAAAATATCCCCTTCAACACCTCCAAGGAACTCTTTTTGAGCACATATTCTAGTGACCGAGATGTGACTAGAATGTGTTGGAATATATCTCATGTCCTTTAAAAGGGAAGATCCCCCCTTCATTTCCACATGTCTAAGAGGAAGTCTTACATAGGTTCTTACTATTCATTATCTATTTCTTGTATTTATTAACTTGTTAATATGAGAATTGTAGTTTATATGATTTGTAAATTGCCATGGATATTCCACTCGAATTCTTCATCACAACAGATCTTGTATTATTCTAAATATTTTATTATGCATGTTTATTTCCTTGGATCTCAAATTTATTTTCATTAACTTACTATTGAAATGAATAAAATAACTTATATGTGAAAAATAAAGAATAAGAAAATAAACACACTATCCACACAAATGAACAAAAGATGTATCATGGAAAACTCAATATGGGAGAAAACCCAGCTAGAAGGTGAGGCCTATGATATGCTCTCTTCTCTTCAGTTATATAAAGCAAGTAGAAAGAAAGGGACACTCACTATGTAGTTTCCTTTGACACTATGGCCTAAATGGATGCTACAAAATCCCCTACCTCCTCTATTATGATCTCAAAATACCACTCCTATACTTTTTGATCAACTATGGAAGAAGTACAATGTTAAAAAATGGAACTCCTTCTCTTCCTAGCAGCCTGATATTTAACATAGCCTAATACCCATTTAGGTTTAGGGTTTTTGTGTTTTCAACCCTCAATTAGTAATAAGGTTTTAGACAGTCTAGAATATTCTTGAAATTACACATGTGGCTAGCTCCACATGCGTGACTAAAGAGGGCTAATGTGGCATCTACTCATACCATGGTGGTCAACAAGGTAGGTCAACTTGCAAGAGACATAACTTCTACATATGAGCTCTAATTGAGGTGTTTTTTACATCATTGGAAAGGTATCAGTGTGCGGAATAGATTCAAGGGGCTAGGAGACAGTGATTACAAAGTTTTGACCCCAAAAATTCCATTTGATGCCTCAAGATAGATCAAGAAGGTTTCACACCCCAAATCTCCAAGCTAAATTTAACCTTTATAGTGGCCAACCAACTATGTTGGTTATTTAGGTAGCAACTTTTAAATAACTTGATAGGGTTTGAAGGATATTAGTTTAGAGGATCTAATTTGATTTTTGTTGATTAAAATTTTTGTTATTAAATAATTATTATGTTTCTAATAAAATATATTTTCTTACAATTTATATTTCATTCAAAATTTAATCTAATTGGAAATTTTTTAATTAATTTTTTTAGTAAAGTATTATTTGATAAAACAAAGAAGCTTTGATATTAATTGATAAAATATAAACAAGAACAACAACATGGCAGAAAATGCTCACTAGCCAACACTTAATGTATTCAAACCAATGGTACATATTTATAGTACAATGGGTGATGCCACCTCATAGAGAGATTTCCTCTAGATCCTAAAATTATGCATTATGACTAGGCTAGGCAATCTTAACTAACTCATTAGTCATCACTTGAGGATATATTACTAATATCCTAAATGAATAATACAAATATAGGTGACAATTTAGACTTAGTGATTGGTTAAGTTAAGCCATAGGCTAACAATCCCCACTTCAATCACAAGTCCGATCAATAATCCCAACATTAAAGCATAAACTGGTATCAATTCCAAGTCTTCATACTGAAACTCCTAAGCTGAGCCTTGATGAAGAACTTTCTGAAAAACCGCTAATATGGATGTTGAATGGTTCATTTGAAATGAACTGGAAGAGAAATGAGATATGGAAGTGAACAACTGCAATATCTGAAAATCCCCTAATTGCTTGACAATTCAATCATTTTGCCAAGTATTTGAGCTAGAAGAATTTGATGTCTTCTGCTAATTGGTGAACATGTAGTTTCACCACTCTACTATCACTGTATCACTGAAAGTACTCTCTGAATCTATGGTTTGGGATAACCACTGACCAATTTATACCATGTATCTGATGGTTTTTGGATAACCACTAACCAATTTTGACACTTTTAGGTGCCCAACAACATCCCAATGTATAATGTGTATGAGTCAATTGCAAGTCATTGAACCACAATATTGCCAAAGTCTGTTATCTCTAGAGAATATCACTATATAATCATGTGAGCCAGGATGCATGCAATTTGTTCACTTAATGTAAACTCCAATCTGATGAGAGAGAACCAAGAGGAGTGAATCATCTTCTAGTCAGACACATCCCTGAAAAATGCCTGACAATTCAATCACATGCCAAGCTAGAATAAAGAAGGATCCTCTTGTCCTATGATTGTTCGAATGAACATCTCTGTGAACCAAACGTCCACATCATTGCTCTCAAAATCAAAATCAACATCCCAATTAAGTATGATTCAACTTAAATTTATTGAACCATAATTCTGTTGAAGTCTGTCATCTACAGACCACAATTTCCCATTTGGAAACTTTCATGCCCATCTTGCACATTTGATGTTTGTTGTTGTCGAAACTTTCTGTCTAACAACTATTTTCATTTCCATCATCAATTCCCCCCTTCGTCAGCTAAAAGGAAATACGACAAGTGGTTTCATGAACCATCATTTATGGAATTTTGCACTCCCCCCCTTAAGGTGCATGAGGGTTTCATAATTGTACTCCCTCCTTCTATGCTCAAGAGAGTACCATACATGTTCCATTTGATTATAACACAAAGTGGGTATGCAGAAAAAACCACATGTTATCTCATCCAGTGAGGACCATGATCGAAAGCTATGCCATAAGGGGACCACTTATGTGAGGTACAAAAACGTTATGTGCTACAAGATTGGTCTTTACTTGAGATTGAATTCTTCGGTAAGACTTATATAATCACTTGGTTGTTGATGGCCACTGCCAAGAATGAATCCACTCAGAGTGAATCTTGAATCTTGTAGGTTTCTTCAGTGTTGAGCACCTGTCTGAAGAATGGTTATGCTTTCCAAAATGATGGAAAGGATGGAGATCAAAACATTGATTCTCCATGTGACCAACGCGATTGCAATGTTGGCATGTCACATTATGATGTTGAACTTGAACATGTGAAATTGAATCTTCTTGAAGTAATCCAGCACTTTGGAACTTGATTGGTCTGGAATAATCAACAATATGAAAGGTAACTTCCTTTTCATATCCAAGTCATGTTCTATTCTTGTTGTAGTGATTTCTTCCCAAGGTCTGATGATGGGCTTGGAAAGAGTAATCTAAACCTGTTGCTTTAAAATATGTGGAAGTGGATTTACTACATGTTGCTGCAACATTGAAAGGTTTTCTTCACTAAACTCAAAAGAAAAATCTTGAAATGTACGTTCATGAATAACTTCATATTTGTCTGCATCTGGAGTTATCTTACTCATTTGATCCTTCATTAATTATTGATCATCATCATCATTATAGAGAGGATTGTGTTGAACAAAAACTAGTTCATAACACTTCACTAGTTGTTGATTTTTTAGATCTATCAACTTATCATTCAATAGTTGGGATTGTGCTTGAAGAAGTCTAAATTTAGCTTCTGTTACTTGAAAACAAGTTAGCACTGATTCAAGAGTTTCTATGTTAAATATCACTGTGTTTTCTTCAATGGTGTTTATTAGAGTGTTTAGTAACTCTAATAATTCTATATTTCGAGTCATTTCAAAAACACTAAAAGAGGTCTCCTTGTGTAGGTAGATCCTGATTACAATTTGACTCGACAGAATAAGCATTATCTGCAACTTGCTCACTTGAATCGCTCACTAGAACTTCACACTCACTTGATTTAGTTTCACGCTCGCTTGTACTACTCTCTTGAACTTTTCTTTCTTTCTTCCAAGAAGTTGAGGGTGTTGGATACTACCGAAAATGCATCTGAAAACTTGATGTTTACAATGATTTGAGTTAAACTACTCAACCTTGTCGATTTCAACTCAAAATTACAATGACTCTTGGGTGTCAGGCTCAGCTGAGAATGCACCTAAAAATTACAATTCAACTCAACTTGATTTCAAAAAGATAAGTAAACTTACAAATACATTATTGTAAGTACAAATCAACTTGATCAAGTAATCTTACAACAAACATTATTTCCAAGTTACATTTTAACTTCAAATTCTCCATGATGTGTTGAGTTCGAAATCCTTTGATTTGTCCACTGTTGATGTGGTTGAGGAATTGATTTTTTGAGAAATATCTTCATAGATGCTTGATCATATGTGCTTGATTGACATTAATTGTATTCTTGAGCTTGTGTGTGTTGCGTTAAATGATAAAATTGTAATTTTGTTTAAGTCAAAACTAGGTAGTAAACAATATAAGCCTCCATGAAAATTTCACCACAAACACACTATGCAAGGTGTACCTAAGATCCCTTTATTCAATTTCGAGATGATCTAAGATACAGAACAAAAGACTTCAATTTTATTATAAGTATCCCTCTTACGAGACCACATAAAATGGGAATGCTACAATGTACTTTCTCCTTCACCATGCTTTAACAAGGATTTCAATTCATAATGTTTCTCTTATGCTCTCAAATACTTAAGAAAACAATAAATGTCTTATCAAAAAATGAGCTTCTTACAACCTCAATTTGTCACTCACTTACAAATTTTCCTAAGTCATAAGGAAATGATGAACATCTCTTACTCATGATCAATCTCATTTACTAATGAGAAAAAAATCTTACATTTAGTCACCTCCATATCATTATGTTAAAAAAAATTCTGGTCCTTCATCCAATCCTCAATCTGGTCCTTCATCCGGCCCTTCATCTAGACCTCAATATGAACAAAGATTTATTTTTTTTCAATGATTTTGATAATTTAATATCAGTTGAAAAACTATCCACCAAAATCGTGTAGAAGTGGCTTAAAAAACCTAAGGACACGCAACAATCATATGACATGCATAAGAGATTTGAGTGGGTGAAATCGTACCAGTTTGCGTGGAGATCCAAATATCTTGTTGATATGATTATTGCCTTAGATATGCTGGGAGAATATCATGCTTCTCTGATTCGTGGCCTCTATTAGAAAAGGAGATCGCATTTCTTCATAAACTCCTTGTCTACAACAACAAAGATGTCCAACATGGGGAAATTTTCAACCATTTGTTGAAAATATACTTGTACCAGATACTAGATTGAATTTGTAGGATACCAGATTGAAAATGCAGAATCAAAAATACCATATCTGCCTGTGTTGAATCTCGACCACCTTTCATATTTTATTTCTCTTACTCGCATAGGTTTTCTTCTATTTACTTGAAGGTCGAGTTATCAGATCTGATCCAAATCGCAAGTGGATGTGTTAGGCAGGTGCAACACTTAATTCTAGAATTTATGGATTCAAGTACAGAGAAAAACACCTCAGATATGAAAAAGAGGTTATTGCCTCAGATCTGCGTTTGCGTTCTGGTTATGGGCCTAGAGAAAATCGTTTAGATCAACCCTTCTTTTTTCCACGATGAGTACATTGAAATGGATCGAAGTCAAGATCAGATTAGTTTCAAAATGTTGTTCATGCACTCTTGTAAAACGCGGTTAAGAGAATCTTGAAAATCTCTTAAACGAAGACCTTTCTCAAGAAAAAATTCGCGATTCTCACAATAGACCCCATTATACACAAAACCCAGATCGCTAAATCATTGAATTCGTCTTCATTTGCTCCAAAATCTATCCGTAATTCCAATGACGATTTCTCCTCTTTTGTTACTCCCATTACTCTCTCCCAAATCACAGAAGGAAGCTACAAGATATTCTACATTTGTATCTAGAAAAATGTTATATTTTCATTCCAAGCTACGATTAGAAGGCTAATGATAGTATATCTGGTATATCTAAATCATTGAAGAAAATATTGGCATAGGTTGAGGTCGATTCTTGAGAAAACGTTTGCGGGTTTGATTCTGTGGGTGTTGGGAAAACTTAGGATTATACATCTGGAAAGATCTTCATACACTTTTCCCATGATAATATTCATAATCTTTCCCTCATTCTATTGAAATCTATTTCGTGGTAGATAGAAATAGAGAGAGAGATAACAGAGATAGGGTGCAGATCGATGGTTTTGCTTCTATCAATGGAATATTAAATCATTGTCACACATTTCAACAACCCTGTTCTAGTATATATTCCATTCAATGCTCAATGATTTATTTAATTCATGCTTTGATATTGTCAACAAAAAACTCAAAAAGTAACAAAGTATTGTTCTTTTTATGAATAGAGAACCTCTCTCTCAAAGACATTCCATATTTATACAGGAATTCAAAATTCTCAATTCACACAAAAATTGGGATTTGTCCACTATAAATACATAGAATAAATAACATGCCATGAAAAATTGTCTTTTGAAATGATCACTGTAGGTACAATATCACTATCTTTATCTTGGGAAAATGCCCTGCATCATAGCTCCATATGGGTTCATCACTCTCTTTGAAGACATTCCTTGAAAAATAAATCAAGAATAAAAACAGATCTGGTCTGCATTACAGTCCTCTATACAGTCCATGATACAATCCTTGATACAGTCCACGATACGGTCCTCGATACATTCCACAATACGGTCCTCAAAACAAAACTGCACTCAGTACCGTAGCTCTTCCTTCACAATTTTCACCATGGCCCGGATACTTTCATCCTCTTTTCACCATGGAGAAGTTATTAGGCCTTTAAGACCATAAGAGCTCTGATAATTTCACCATTTCTTCACCATGGCTCTGATACCAATTGATAAAACAAAGAAGCTCTGATACCAATTGATAAAACAAAGAATCTCTAATATTAATTGATAAAATATAAACAAGAACAACAACATGGCAGAAAATGATCACTAGCCAACACTTAATGTATTCAAACCAATGGTACATATTTATAGTACAATGGGTGATGCCACAGCATAGAGAGATTTTCTCTAGATCCTAAAATCATCCATGATGACTAGATTAGGCAATCTTAAATAACTCATTAGTTATTATTTGAGGATATATTACTTATATCCTAAATGATTAATACAAAGACTTAGTGATTAGTTAAGTTAAGCCATAGGTTAACATTATTATATTATATTTATATTTATAGTAAGATGTTTTTATTAAGCTAACATTATTATATTATATTTATAGTAAGATGTTTTTATTAGGATTTATAGAAAACTTGAAAGTTTCTTGTAATATAATTAACATTGACATAGGGACATGGGGAAGGGGAATACATTGAAAAAGTGAAACGTCGATGTGATATATATTTGCATCAGAGTTGCCTAATTTTACACATGGTATTTTATATTTTACATGCCATTACAATGCATGGTCACTTGAGTTGAGGTTGAATGTTCACGGAGGAATCAATATGTTTGTGTTCTTATTCTTTATCCTTTTTCATTAAGTCCATGGTCACTTGAGTTGAGGTTGAAAGTTCACAGAGGAATCACCAGGTTTGCATTGTTCTTCTTTTCTTTATCCTTTTTCTTGTTGATGTGGGACATAAAACGAATTATTCCGAGACAATATTCATGTGGCTGATTGTGAATTGAGTTTACTTGATATAACGTGTGAAAAATAAGGTAAATGACGTCATTAGAAATGATAAGATAAAAAGGAAGGGTTTCTTTAAAACAATAATGAAGGTTTGCATTTTAAAGAATTCTATATATGAAGATATGTGCAAATAGAGGCATGGTTTCGTTTTCATTTACTGATGTAGATATATTTATTTAAAATAGAGTGGCTTGTTGGTTAGCATGGCTTGTTAAAATCCTAATATCTTTGGTTAGCATGGCTTGTTAAAATCCTAATATATTTGAACATGAGAATAAAAAACTTGACCAATGGTTATTATCTTCACATAATTTGTAAATGGGCACCTAACATAGTAAGCCCTATGACCCATGTTGAGTTTTGTTGTTGTCTTGTATGTAAGATTGCATTCATTATATAAATTTTGTTATATACGAATTTAATAAACTTTGAGGAGAACATGTTTCAATATTTTTAGTTGTGGATGTAATTGCATAGATATTTTTTTCTTATTTGAACATTGTAAGAGGATTTGTATAGATGTTGTGTATTAATTGTCTCAACATTGCATGATGACTTACATGGATGTTGGTGCCGAGTTTATCAATTTGATGGATGTTGGTGCTGAGTTTATCAATTTGTGAAAGATATTTTCAGAAGAATTATATGTTTATTTGAAGTAATTCCATTCAAGAAGTAGCAGTGTAATATTGAATACAAAAATTGAATTATTGCGACATCATGGAAACTCAAAAAATATGTTCATATTTAATGCAATGTATTTAAGGTGTTGAAAAATAAAAATATAATAAAATATGATTTTAGTGAGATCTAGAAGTAAGATGGTTCTATGTTATTTTAATACTTTTTCCAACATTTTTAATGAAAGCAATTTTCCTTGATCTTCCTTGGTCGTGCCTTCCTTTTTTTATATTGTTGTAAGATGATTTTCTATTCTCATCATATCTCTACAGCCACCCATCTGGTTGGTTTTCTCCCACTTGCTTCAAAATCCTAATCCTTCTTTATCTCAAATAGATATACTGGCCTATTTTCATATGGATCTATGATACATGGGGGGGGGATAAATATTAAGGACGGTACTATGCATCATACTTCCACTATTTGGTTGTCTTTCTTTGCATGAGGTTGTTTGTGGGAAAGGGGAATGAAAAAAAGAGTAGAAAAGAGGGAGTGGGTAGTTTCACTTTCTCTAATGGGTGATCTCTATAAATCAATTAGCAAGGGGTAAGAGCAAGCATGATTTGTAAAATTGTCATGGATATTCCATTGGAATAGTTCATCACAACATATCTTATAATATGTTGAAACCTTTATTATATAGGTTTATTTCCTTAGATCTCAGATTTGTTATCTCTAGCTTATTGCTCTATTTTATAGAAAATAATTGAAATATGAAAGTAAAAGGACATGGAAATGAAAAAAAACCATCTATGCAAATAAACACAAGGCTTACCACATGAGAAACCCAATACAGGAGAAAACCTAGCACGAAGGTGAGGCCTATTCTCTGATATCTTTGCTTCAGTTATCAAAATGAAAATACAAAGGAATAACCACTCACTATGGACTTTCCTATGGCACCGTGTCCTGAAAGGTTGCTAAAAAATCTTCCTTATCTTCTATTATGCTCTCCAAATACCACTCCTATATTTTTTTCTCATCTTTGGAACAAGTACAATGATAAATAATAGAACCCCTTCTCCTCCTTGCGGCTCGGTATTTAACATAGCCTGATAGTCATATAGCGTCAGGGTTTTGACTTCCTCAACCCTAAATTAGTGATAAGGTTTGGACCTTCTAGAATCTTCTTGAAAACCCGCATGTGGCTAGTGAATGGCTCATATAATGCTTGGAATTGACACTCCAATAGCCATAAGAACCCACTTTAATGATCAACCGGGAAATGTAAAACATTCAAAACAACACACATTGTATACACATTTTTAGGCTTTTAATTGCTCAGGATTCGTTATTAATAACTATTTTTTTTATTTTAATTAGGGGATAGGGGAATCACTTTTCTTTGTCCTTAATTTAACAGAAAATCAGAAGAAAATACTAAAATGTACTAATTAGAAATTATGTAACAACTTATAATAATTACTTTACAAAAATTTTACATAGAAAACCAAAAATTTAAATTGTAGAAATTTAATACAACAAACCATAAATTTAATACAATAAACCAAAAAATTATGATACAGGAAAATACAATAATTTGAAAATAATGTTGAAATCTATCTGGATTCAATTCAACCTTTTGCATTGCTACAATTCAGATACTCAAAATTAATTTATAATTATTAATCCAACCATAACAAGGAATCTTGGAAATTCAAAGAAAATTCTAATCTACCCAATGCATAAAAGTAAATTCCTTATCAAAGATGAAAAAAAATGACTAGAATTAAATTGCAGAAATTTAAGACAAATAAAATAAATAAAACTTTGTTGAATATTAAATGAAACAAAATAAAATAAACAAAGCTTTGTTGAGTATTAAATGAAACAAAACAATATTAAATAAGTTACAGAAGAAAATAGGATCACCACGGTTGTAAAGTGACCCTTGCTCTACAATATTTTGAATGACGATCCACGCGCTAACTTAACTAACCACTAATAATAGTAAAAACAAGATCCAACAAAGATAGTTTGTATTCTAAAAATATGTATTAATAATCAAAACCAATAAACTCCTTTAGGTTATTTTTCTTGTTTCTTTATACAAAATTCCCCATGAGTTCTTCAGCAGTTGCTCATTTTTAAAAAATTAACTAAAAATTGTTTTTAACTAATTTCCTTAAAAAGAAAGCACTACTTCAAGATAATTCATAGTCTTAACAATTAACTAATTTAACTATTTACACAAGCCACATTGTACACCTAACTAAATGAAGCTAAGTGTGTATATGTATGGTCACTTGTATGAGTAGTGCTCAATATGTCCTATGTGGCATTCTACATAATAATTCAATACTTTGTCAACAACTCCAATGGATCTCGATAAAAAGATAAATATGTATATTTAAAAATACTTGGATGTTGATGAGAAACTCTAAAACACTGATAAATTTTAGCAGTTGATCCCGATGTTGATGAAAAAATCTCCAACACCTGAAAAATAAAATAAAATATCTTCTTATTGAATCCTACAATCAAATAGGTTAACAACCCCAAAGACATACATCATGCATTCACATTCTCTTTTTAGCAAAAAACCATTTATTTAACATAGAATTCAACCTAATAACACATGCTACTCGAGAATGGTAAATGGGGTACACATGGTTAATAATAGGTAATAAAATGATCAGGTTGTCTAATTAAGGATAATGTTGGTAAGGTTGAGGGAATAAAAGAGGGTAATTACTGTGCCCATCATACTCCCTAGTTTGACCTCTTGCACGTCCCTTAGGAAACTAATCTAAGCTTGTTTCTTTGAAATAATAAGGAATTAACTATGTAGTGGTTTCTTCGACATGAAATCCTCCCAAAAATTCTATCATCTTCTCTCTTTTCCTTTCCTGGTTTTTATCAACAACATTATCTTCCCTCTGATCTACAATATGATGCAGAATCAATGAATATTTAAATATGAAGCCCATCTATTGAAGGCCAAATTCTATCACAGAATTCACACACAATTTGTTGCGATAAAGGGAAGCATGCATATTTGGTAAGGAATTTGGTTCCTTCATCTTCAATGTATCACCGAGTTTGTTCCATCTACCCCGACAGGCTACAATGATCGACTGTTCGAGATTGTTGTAACATCATTCGACACTTGATTCATAACTATCCTTATCTTAGGATGTGACCACGATGTGGCATTATCATTTTATGCATTTTGTAAATGGATTTTATGGAAGTTGTCTTTGGCCTAATAAATAATGGAATTTATGTCATTCTCCAATACATACTGAAAAACCCTCAAATTAATATTTCCAATAAAGTGGTTTGGATTCCAATCAATATTATTAGGAAATAAATAATTATGAAGATAAAATGCACAACATAAATTCTTTCCTTATTGTATACTGGAAAAATACATGTTGAAGAATATTTTTCCAGTTTCTTTGTGATCCATAGGCATATCTAAAACAATTCTCTCTATTTGAAATCTCAACTATTATTCTTTTAAATACATATCATAAAATGGTAAAGGTGGTCTACATGCCAATGTTTCTCATGCCAATTCCCCAATTTTTGCTATTTTTTGATTAAGAATTTTAATTTCTTCATATTTTTTATCACCAATCCTTTACTTCTCTTCTAATTTTTCTTTTAACTGATTATTACTCTTCTCTGCTAAATTGGGGTTTTTTTATGTGTTTCTAAATGATATAGGTGGAGATCAGTGGCCTCCCACCTATTCCACTGGCTCAAATTACAATTTCCATCTTGGTAGTTTTTCTATAGTTTTTCAGGTTCAAAACTTCTGGGGCCATTTTGAGGCCTTAAACAACGTTTTTTTGACTTGGAAACGTCTCATGATTCCTTGTTGGGATGTATTGAAATATTTGGAATGTGTACTCCTTGAATATACCTTTTTGGTAGGGTAGCGAGTGCCCCAAATGGAGATCTCATGAAAAATTTACGCCCTCAAGAAGTTGATGTATCAACTACTCTCATCAGGTCCCACAAACCTTTTGGTATTTCATCTCCTGGCATTAGGGTTTTGTATGTTTAGGGTTTTCTCATTTATGCTTTATTTTAAAAAGGCCTTTGGAGCCTCATTATAATTAGCTTCTTGCAAATGAGTGTAGCCAACACATCTCTCTTTAAAGATAAGCTACCACCATTCTAGCTAGCTTGTGTGCTTTGCATTTTACTGTCTTTTGTATTCCAGACAATCATTAATAGAATATGAGTTTTACTATGTTACTATGTTCCTTACAATATCTATGTGTATTTACTTATTATATCTCTATTGTATTTCTTCCTTCATATCGTTCTGACATTAATCTGGATCAGTGGTATCAGAGCAGTCTTCTCCTTTTCGTTCTTAGTGCATGTCCTTGACGAGGTCATGGTATAGAGAATTGGGTCTCAAGCTTGTTTCTTTTCAGGAGAAATGCTCTCACCTGGCCAATAAACCTTCGATGGCGGAAACAAATAGGGACAATAGAGAAAGAGATCCTATCAAATTGGTTCTCAAGGAATCCCTTGTGTGATAGAGGAATGAGATGATGGATAATTTCACCCAAATACTTCGATGGATTCCAAAAAAAATGGAGGCACCTTCAACCAGCAGTCACTTTAGAGGTGCGACACTCTTTAAGGTACAAGTTAACTTTGATATTCCTTTATTTGAAGGCCAAATAGACATCAATCTTTGTAAAAATGGTTAAGTTTTCTAGAGGGTTATTTCTCTATCCAAAATTTTCCAATAGTGAAAAATCACCTTCGCACTCATTAAGGCCCCTTCCCCATGTCAAATATTGGTAGGAGACTTACTATGAGAAATATGTCGAGGATGAGTCTGCAATTTTTGGGCCAGGACCCACTTGGGTGGTTTTGTTGATTCCATCATGGAGCAATACTACCATGTTAGAAAATATGGTGACCAGTACATGAGATGGACAACTTTGTATTAGGAGAGAGACTATATTGTGTTAGAGTACACCTATATATTCCATACCTTGCACACAAATATTGGTATTAAATAATCCAAGAAGAAATTGGTTTTAAAGTACCATAGTGGCCTACACAGGTACATACAAACATATATGGAGTTCTTGGAAATCTCCTCACTAAGAGCTGCTTACCGAGATGTTGTCAATATCGAGAAGAATTTCAAGAAAAAGAATAAGAGAAATTTGGGTTCTACAAACCCATCACTAGAAGTTCGATAAGGGTGGCCCTAACTCCAAGGGAAAAGGACAGATTAAGGATGGCAAGTCCTAGCAAAACTAGTGATCCAGGATCTTTTCATCGAGTGACTTATAAATAATTGCATTAAATGAGCATAAATTAAAGTGCACCATTAAAGAAGGAAAATATTAATAATGAAAATACATAAGCATCAAATATGAACATAAAAACTTGATAACGGATTTCGTCCCTCGTGGACTACGTCTCCGGGTTCTACTCTCAAATGGGTAGGATTTTTCATTAACTCAGCAAAATAATTTGGAAAAATACATAAATATACCTCATTTTGAAATCAAGCTACATAAATAATGCTCATATCTGAAAACAGACAACACCACTAAATTTTTGGCGTCAAATTTCCCAAAAATGACTGTCTCCATGCCTCAATTCGACTCTGGAACTCCGAGGCCCAAGAAGAAATTTGTCTCGATTTTCATGCCCTCCCGAAACCTACAATTAATGACTTTACCTGCCTCATAATGCATGCCCACGCTGTACCACACGTGCACCTCTCCTACAGGGATAGATAGACTCAACACTTAAGTAAAATTCGTGGCGATCATTACAAAGCACAGGATGTTGGCCCGTTGGTTTGGGCGTGAATGTTAAGGCGTAGTGTGGGGAGGAGGTCCCAGGGTCAAACCCACGGGCCTCCCCCTTTTGGTTTGGTTTGTTGTAATTTATATAAATATAAACAAATGTTCTCTGCCAACATTGGGGGTGGTGCTATCTAGGATTCTAACGAATAGAACGTGGTCAAATTTGGTGTGGTCCACCAAATTTGGTGGACCCACCAATCCATATATTTTTTTCAAAATTTGGATATGGGCTGTCATTGTGCTTTTTCCACCTACCATGTGGTAGCCTCCCATTCAATCATGCCATCTATTGCCAGGTCAACACCACGTCATCGTACGGACTCCATGACATCGTACGAACTACCAACTCACCATGCCACATAATCATTCCATGTCACTATATGGACCGTACGAACTACCACATGGCACAATCCTATTGGTCCACAGATCGGTCTAAAAGTGCCAAAACTAGGTGACACATGGTAGCCTTTGGTGTTTCCACATCACAATGATGATGTCAGCATGACACGTGTCACCTTTTGTTCCTTCCACGTGTGTTGTACGGATGTTGACATCATCTGCACAGATGTTGATGTCAACAATACATATGTTGAATCATCTCCTGCTGACTGAGCTAGGTTGAACAAACTTTGACCGTGAATATATTTTGATCCATAATTACGTTTGACGAGCCGTTTGTGATTTTATAAATCTTGCGACACACTCTTCACGATAATGTCATTTTGATCCAGGTGGATATCGGTGGCCACCCACCTTTTCCAAATGGCTCAAAACAGTTTTCTGGCCATTTTGGCAA
>JASDQU010014390.1:9442-22818 GCA_032191745.1 Picea mariana
AACTTTTCTATGTTGTTTTTAAATATATAGACGATGCCCCCAAAATGTTGACCTCCAAAAAGTTATTTGCCAAGTACTAGGAGAAATACTACTTTGCAGGGAGATAAACTTTGAGATCAGAATATTGAAGTTGTTGATCAAGTTATTAATGATGATATGGATGGAGATAACGTTAGTGATTCAAATCAGGAAAATGAGATACATAGATTGATCCAAGACACATTTGCTCCAATGGATGAGGAAAACGAGGATGATAGTCATGATGTTGATCCTCTACTCAAAAAGTCACATCAACCTCTTTATGAAGGCTCAACAACAAATCTTTTATCTGCTATATTGTTGTTGGTGAACCTGAAGGTTTTGAATGGTTTATCAAACACATGTCTCACACAGATACTAAGGTATTTAATTTGTTAATTATTTATGCCTGCATGTTCACAAATACTTAAAAGGTTCATTTTTTTCATATATTGCTATTGTTTTGTAATTTGTAAATTAGTATATTGAATGAGATATTGATGATTAATATTGTTTACATTGACTTATTGCTTATAATTTTGTAGATTGTTAGGTGAAGTTATATTACTGATGTCAAATATTTTGCCATGCGCATATCGAGAAATATTCGTGATTATGAAAGAAATTGGAATGGACTATCAGGCTATTGATGCATGTCCGACTGATTATATCCTATATTATGGACAATATGCATTAGAAAATAAATGCCCACAATGTCAAATAAGTAGATATCGAACTGATAAACCATCAAAGAAGGTGTCTCACAAAGTTCTTCGTTATATTTCGATAATTCCACATTTCGAGTGATTGTTTAGGTGCCAAACTATATCATAGTTTATGGATTTCCATGCAAAGAACAAAAGTCAAGACAATGTTCTTTGAATGCCTGCAGATGGTTCTACATTGAAATACTTTGAAGAAAAGTGGCCAATTTTTAAAGAAGAACCTCGTAATGTTAGAGTTTTGTTGGTAGCTGATGGTGTCAATCAATTTGGAGAGCTTCGTTCTATGTAGTCAGTGTGGCCTATTTTTGTTATAAACAATAGCCTTCCTCCTTGGATGTCAATGAACAGAGAGAACACAATGTTGGAAATGACTGTTCCAGGTATTTAATATTGGCAATGTCGATCAAGAGAGAGAACACAATGTTGGCATGGTAATTATTTCTTTTATATATAACGACATCTAGATAAGTATAATTAATCATGGAGTATGTTGAACCAATTAGGTAGGTACCAGGTTAAAGATATGAATGCATATATCGATCCTCTCATCGATGAGTTGTTGAAGTTATGGGTTGGCATCACTATGTATGACATCTCTAGACCAATAGGGAAAAAACGATTTCAATTCCATGGAATACTATCATGGACAATTCATGATTCTCTCGGGTTAACACATTTTTGTGGTATATTGTTACTTTATTTTGTGATTTAATATTATATATATTTACTGAAAAATCATGCATTATTTTAAATTGTAACTCTAATTTGACGCTACATTAATTCATATATCTTGTAGGTCTTCAAACAAAGGGTAAATTTCCATGCCCAGTTTATGGTCTAAAGATAAAATATCGTCTTTCAAGGAGTTTAGAACAGGAAGTGTTTGATGAGTATAGGCACTTTCTGCCTAAGAACCATAGTTAGCAAACTACAAACAAAGAAAATTTCAATGGTAAAGAAGAAAATGGAAAAAAAACATGAAGAATGACACCTCACCTATGGAATTTGGAATATATTAGAAATCATCAAGGTACACAAATTATTTATGTATGACATATTATATAAATCTTTGGTTAATTTCATTAGTATTAATTTCATTTTGTCCCATTAATTAGTGTTGATTTCAATTTGTTGATGTTTCATGAATGTCATTAAGGCACAAATGGGCTTCCACGAGGAATGAAAGGTTACTCGATGCAATTTAGTAGATTTTCATACTATGAGAACCTACAAATAGTTCATTTGTTTGATACAATGCATATCGGGAAGAACATAACAGAATTGTTATGGCGAATATTAGATGGAAGGATTGCCAAAGAGAGGATTGGAAAGATTTGTTGTGACATCTAGGAAGCTAATCACGCATTGCAAAGTGTTATTATTAATTCTAATGGTGATGGTCGTGAACAGAATACTAGTCTTCCTTCATTATTGACGGAGCAACAGAGCAATATTGTAAAAGAGGTCATTCAAAAAATTAGGTTTCCGACGAGGTTTTCGTCGAACATACAAAATATATTAACTAAAAAAGGTGATTTTGGTGGGGTTAAAACACATGACTGGTATACCTTCATTAAGGCAATTAGTAGGTTATAATATATTTCCTTATTGGTACGCATTTTTTGGAAACAAATAATAATTATTTGTTTTTTGTTACAGTATGTTCTACCTTTATCTCTCCGAGATGACTTTGACAACAACATAAAACAAATTATTTATGTACTTGGAAAATACATGAGGTAAGTATTTTTTTTATAAGGAAAATGTACTTCCTATGTGATTTGTAGTGGAACTTATTGACATAGTATCTTTTATCTACAAATTTATGTATTCCTTGATATTATTTTATTGCATCGACATTTGTAGGTGGCTATCATCAAAAGAAATCCATAAAGAAGATATAAGGTATTGGAAGAGAGAAATTCCCTGACTAATGTGTCAAATGCAACAATATCTACCTTTAGCATTTTTCAATGCACAAGAACACTACCTCATACACCAAGTTGAAGAGATTGAATTATCTGGACCAGTACACACAAGGTCGATGTGGATGGTGGAGAGGCAGTTGAAGTCACTGAGGGATTTTGTTAGACAAAGAGCACGTCTAAAGGGTTCTATGGTTGAGGGATATGGTATATCAATGCATGGTGTATATTAGTCAATATCTACCTAAATTAGCAGAAAATATGAATGTGCCTTGCATTTGGCATCTCGACTCCATCAACAAATTTGAAGGGGAGGTCGTATTGGGGAAAGCTAAAATGAGCAATGTGAATGGTAATTATTAGATGTTGATGTGGATCTAATATATTACACATTTATTAAATTATTCTTTTATTAAAAATAGCTAATTAATGATATTAAATTGTTATTCTATAATATAGTTGCTCGAGAGCATAATTATAGCTTCCACCTTCATGTGGTTTCCCCTGTTTAGTAGAGAATGAACTATTCTCGAAACCAAGAGGAGCTATGTGCGTCTGAGACTAATCATACCAACAATGTAGGTATGTCCATCATCAATTCATCATGTAAACCATAAGCCCTAATTTAGTGGAGTCATCTAATGTTTCCCCTAGTCTTAGTCGTCACCCTTCATGAGTGTTGTCACCCAACGATCATTATATCAGAAGGTTGGAGGCATGTGGGCATTGGGATAATGAAGCTTTATAACACTAATTTAGTGGAGTCATCAATTTGTTCCCAGTGAATGGATGTGTTTTTGTTGACATGGAATGGGACAACAGATGTACCTTCTTAATTTTCTTCCTTCACTAGGACTAGACATAGGAAACAGTGAACTGTCAATGGGGCCAACGTTGAAACTTTTTCAAACTAATTTTGAATGCATTGGAATTTGACATGGATAGACTATTTGCATGCCTTAACAAAATGGGAGGGTTTCTAGACTCAAATTTGACTCACACACCCACTTTATTCCATCATCAATTCATAATGTAAACCATAAAACCTAATTTAGTGGAGTCATTGATTTTTTCCTAGTGAATGGATGCATTGTTGTTGACATGAAATGGGACAACACATGTACCTTCTTAATTTTCTTCCTTCACTTGATGTAGGCCTAGTCATTCCTAGCCTTGAATTGAAAGTTGTCCCTAGTCTTACTCGTCACCCTTCATAACAATTGTCACCCAACGATCATTATATCAGAAGGTTGGAGGCATGTGGTCATTGGGATCATTAGGCTTTATAAACCTATAGTAACAAGAGACATTATTTGAAATTTGACTAGATTGAAAGGTGCGTGCAATTCAAAATACTAACAACCCAAAACTAAAAGGGATCAATACACTGACTGTCAATGAGAGGTGATCTCACTGCGGTGTATAGGAATAGGTTGAACACCTTCAAAATTATCATTCTCCAATTATATTATACAAATTTTACAAGGAAATTGTACTAGGACTAGACACGGGCAACAGTGACCTGTCAATGGGGCCAATGTCAAAATGTTTTCAAATTGTTTCTGAATGCATTGAAATTTGACATGGATAGACTATTCACATTCCTTAACGATATGGGAGGGTTTCTAGACTCAATTTTGACTCACATGCCCACTTTCTTCCATCACCAATTCATCATGTAAACCATACACGCTAATTTAGTGGAGTCATTGATTTGTTCCCAGTTAATGGATGCATTGTTGTTGACATGGAATGGGACAACACATGTACCTTCTTAATTTTCTTCCTTCACTTGATGTGGGCCTAGTCATACCTAGCCTTGAATTGAAAGTTGCTCTTAGTCTTAGTCGTCACCCTTCATGACAATTGTCACCCAACAATCATTATATCAGAAGGTTGGAGGCATGTGTTCATTGGGATCATGAGGCTTTATAACCCTACAGTAACAAGAGACATTAATTGAACTATGACTAGATTGAAAGGTGTGTGCAATTGAAAATACTAACAACCCAAAACTAAAAGGCATCAATACACTGACTGTCAATGAGAGGTGATCTTTCCACGGTGTGTAAGAATTGTCCTAGCACCTTCAAAATTATCATTCTCCAAATATCTTATAAATATTTTACAACGAAATTGTACTAGGACTAGACACGGGCAACAGTGACCTGTCAATGGGGCCAACGTTGAAAATTTTTCAAACTATTTATGAATGCATTGAAATTTGACATGGATAGACTATTTGCATGCCTTAACGATATGGGAGGGTTTCTGGACTCAATTTTGACTCGCATGCCCAATTTCTTCCATCATCAATTCATCATGTAAACCATAAACCCTAATTTAGTGGATTCATTGATTTGTTCCCAGTGAATGGATGTGTTGTTGATGACATGGAATGTGACAACACATGTAGCTTCTTAATTTTGTTCCTTCACTTGACGTGGGCCTGGTCATTCCTAGCCTTGAATTGAAATTTGCCCCTAGTCTTAGTCGTCACCCTTCATGACAGTTGTCACTAAACAATCATTATATCAAAGGGTTGGAGGCATGTGGTCATTTGGATCATGAAGCTTTATAACCCTACAGTAACAAGAGACATTAATTGAACTGTGACTAGATTGAGAGGTGCGTGCAATTGAAAATACTAACCCAAAACTAAAAGGGATCAATACACTGACTGTCGATGAGAGGTGATCTTGTTGCGATGTGTAGGAATAGGCCTAACACCTTCAAAATGATAATTATCCAAATATCTTATACAAATTTTACAAGGAAATTGTATTAGGACTAGACACGGGCAAGAGTGACCTGTCAATGGGGCCAACGTTGAAAATTTTTCAAAATGTTTCTGAATGCATTGAAATTTGACATGGATATACTATTCGCATGCCTTAATGATATCGGAGGGTTTTTGGACTCAATTTTGACTCACATGCCCACTTTTGTCCATCATCAATTCATCATGTAAACCATAAACCCTAATTTAGTGGAGTCATCGATTTGTTCCCAGTGAATGGATGCATTGTTGTTGACATGGAATGGGACAACACATGTACCTTCTTAATTTTGTTCCTTCACTTGATGTGGGCCTGGTCATTCTTATCCTTGAATTGAAAGTTTCCCCTAGTCTTAGTCATCACCCTTCATGATAGTTTTCACCCAACAATCATTATATCAGAAGGTTGGAGGCATGTGGTCATTGGGATCATGAGGCTTTATAACCCTATAGTAACGAGAGACATTAATTGAACTTTGACTAGATCGAAAGGTGTGTGCAATTTAAAATAATAGAAACCCAAAACTAAAAGGGATCAATACACTGACTATCAATGAGAGGTGATATCGCCGCGGTGTGTAGAAATAGGCCTGGCACCTTCAAAATTATCATTCTCCAAATATTTTATACAAATTTTACAAGGAAATTGTACTAGGATTAGACATGGGCAATAATGACCTGTCAATGGGGCCAACGTTGAAACTTTTTCAAACTGTTTATGAATGCATTGAAATTTGACATGGATAGACTATTCACATGCCATAATTATATGGGAGGGTTTCTAGACTCAATTTTGACTCACACACCAACTTTCTTCCATCATAAATTCATCATGTAAACCATAAACCCTAATTTAGTGAAGTCATCGATTTGTTCCCCATTTTGTATAATTTTGCATAATCAAGTGTCCCATTTTTATTTCCCATATTGTCCCATATTTTCTAACTCTTGTTGCATATTTTACACAATATATTGGCGACTCCACTATGGATCAGATCCATCTCTTGATATTTGGATATGGTTGTGTGGGTAAACCCCATTTCCTCTATTTTTCATTTTTCATTTTTTTTTATCCTTTTGTTGTTGTTACTTTATGTGCAATGTTTTCAGGAAACAAATGTCAAAAACCACTCATATTTTCCTCAAAGAGTATCTCACAACTATCCTGAAACCCTTAGGTGCCAATGCATTTTTGGGGGTCATTAAGTGCATTGACCAACACAATTTTTGGCATGTTATTTTCATGTGAGAAGCCATTGCCTTTATTTATTGTTCTCTTTGACAACTATAGGTTAATTCTATTTGTTTATTTATATTTCCATTTATTTCATAATTGAAAAGTCTCTTGTTGAAAGAAAAGAGTTCCCTAGAACCCTTAGTATTTTACTTACCAATAAAGACCTAGCATTTTCTAAATGGTTTGCTTGTGAGCCAAAGAGTAAAGTAGATTGTTTTTTATTTTGAAATCTAAATATTCACAAGTACATTTGATATTTGAAGGGTAAATTAGATAAAGAAAAATTTATTTAATTTAGTACTTATTTGGTTACTTACTTTCTCAATAGTTTAAATTTCAACTAATTGTAATTTACTTTTGTTTGTAAGAATTTACTTTTGTGTGTGTATTTTTTTATCATTATTATTTTCTTAGTTCATTACTTTGTTCTATTAGCATTTCGATTAGCTCATTTCACCTTTAAGGTGATATTTTCATTTAGACAACATGGCTCCCCCTAGGAGATATTGTTGTCAGCTAAAAAGCTTTCAACCTAAGTTACCTATTAGATGCAATATCTTCACCGATTTACGAAACATGGTTCCCCACCCTAACCCACCTTCAAGTTATAAATCTTATGATTCAGACCCTCTCTCCCCATAGATGGGTGTTGGTACATGTAGTTCTGAACCCATTTCTAACCCTTATGTTCCTTCATCTTCCTCCAACCCAAGTTCCACCATGGTTGGAACTAATGCTGGAACCAATATTGGAGTCAATGCTAACCAACCTTTTGTGACTTTTATGGAATGGTTAAATCTCCATGATTTGACCAAGTTAATCAATGATGTTATCTTCCATGATACCAATTGGCCCAATATTCCAAATAAAAATCCCTCTGACATCCCAATGTGTGAGGGTAAACCTAGAGAGTATCCCTCCAACCATATCGTTCCCTTTCACCTTTCGTTTTCTTCCAACTCCATAATGGATGATTCAATTAGGTTGATACTTTTTTAATGCACTTTGATGGGCATTGGCACCAAATTGTACATAGACCAACCTAGCAATACCCATACAACATTTGAGTTCATATAAAATTATTTTCTTACCTTCTTCCAGCTTCCATTCCACCATCACATAGGGATAGAAATATTGACCAATTTCCATTAGACCACAACCACTCACATCTCAGAACACATCCATGAGTGGCTTATAAGATGTGCCTTGTGAAAATCGAATATCAATGATCAATTTCTTATAGAGTAGCTCCTGGAATCCCTTCTTCCCCTCATCACCAAGGATGCATCCATGACTGTGCCTAGAAATGAGGATGAAGCCATCCAAAAGGAACAATTGTACAATATTATTTATTCCCAATTGGGGTATCTCTATATTATCCTTCCTAATTCCTCTCGCTCTCAGTCAGGTGACAATGATGTATCCATGACTGTATCTCGGGGGCTATGAGTTAGGGATTATATATATATATATATAATTTATAAGTTATAAATTATAATATATATATTATAATTTATAATTTATATATATTATATAATATAAAAATAATATAAAAACAAAAAATAAAAATAAAAACCAAAAAAAAACAACATAAAAAAAAACCAAACCAAATTCAAACTACCCACTATCACTATCGCGCTCATATTTTTGTGCTCACACGAATAGCTACACACACGTAGAGTGGAGAGGAGAGGCACATAGAGTGGAGAGGAGAGGAGAATGAGAGAAGGAGGGAGAGGAGCATGGGAGAAGGAGGGAGAGGAGGAGAAGGAGGGAGAGGAGGAGAAGGAGAGAGAGGAGCATGGGAGAAGGAGGGAGAGGCGCACGGATAAGGAGGGCACATGGGAGGAGGGCGCACCAAAGGAGGGAACACGGTTTTGAGGGTGCACTAGAGGAGGGCACAAGGCCGGAGGAGGGCACACTATTTTGAGGGCGCGCCAGAGGAGGGCACACGTAGAGAGGGAACACATAGAGGATAAATGTGGTTTGACTTCTTTCTCTTATCACTTGAGTGTGCATGCTAATTGTTTGATGAAATACTTGATATAAATATGGTTTGATGGAATTTAATGGTTGTAGGGATTTTTTCATAATTGGCTTGCAGATTTCCCAAATATCACTTCTCAGGCTCAACATTCTTACCATGTGCCAAAAATTGTCACTATATTCTATGTAATTCAAATATTCCCTAAAATAGAGCACACACATGATCTAAGTCATCCTTTTAAAATGCACATAGATGGTTTTATATTAATGTGAAATATTTAAATAAAGGTGGAAACTTGTAGTCCTTCATACGAATAATGACATCTTGAAATCTAGCACTTCAACATCACCTTTAGATGAGAGAAACAAGCTGGCCCAAATGGCACTTTAGGACTTTTTTTGGCACTTCAAAACTTTTCTGCCTAGATTTTTAAAATTCACTTAATGCCCGTAAAACATTCTTCTAGGGAAAGCCAACTATTCTAGGTTTAACAATATTTACATCCTCACAAAACAGATGTGTGAAACTATGATAATAGATGATCTGAAGGAGATCATCATCATTGTGCACCTCATCATTGACTACTTGTATCATCTATTAGGAATTTGGGGGTGGATCTTTGAATGAAGGACAATATTGTATATTGAGCCCACATAAGTAACAATATACCTGACCTGGAACACTAAAGATACAATTGTTGGGAATGTTTCCCCATACCCCACCATAGAAGAGCTACCTCATTTGTCTTGGGCTTGATACACACTGTGTTCTTTTCATGACTCCTTGTATTAGTGTCTTGTCTTAATGTTGTCCTAATCATCCTAGTCTCCTTTGCAATCCAAAAAATAGCCTTGGTTTTTCAAGTTGAACTTGGAGTTGTTTTAATAGTGCTTAGTGGTATTGGATGTGAAAAAAAAGTAGAATATGTTCAACTTCTGTAGGTTCTTGTCTCTTTTACTAGGTTTCCCATTATCACTAGATTTTTTTCCCTCCTTTGTTTGCTTCAATTAGGGTCACTTTGATTCGATGAAACTAAATATAAATATTTTGGTAGGGTCACACACATAAAATTGCAGGGAGAATAGTAATGCAGTGAGAACCAAAGTGGTGAGGATACCATAGTTACCCCACCTACCTTATGACAGAAAGGTCATTTCTTGACAATCCATATAGGCTAAATTAAATGTGAAAAAACTAGGCAATAAATTTTCAAAAAGACCAAAATATCACAATCCTTCAGGCCATGATTAACCTAATCCTTCTTTTTGATGATTAAATATGATCCCCAAAGAGGTAAATGATACCTAATTCTTATAGGATAAGTAGTTGTCATGGGAAAGAGGGATGGAAACTTGTATACACTAAGTGTGGGGATACTAGAAGTGGAATTGAGATCCATGGTTAATCTAGTTGATTAGTGAAAAAGGCCATGATTAACCTAATCCTCTTTGTTGATGATTAAATATGATCCCCAAGGAACTAAATAATACCTAATTCTTATAGGAGAAGTAGTTGTCATGGTAAAGAGGGATGGAAACTTGTATACACTAAGTGTGGGGATACTAGAAGTGGCATTGAGATCCATGGTTAATCTAGTTGATTAGTGAAAAACATCGTCACTTGGCATCACAAGGTTGGGCACATTGGAACATAGCCTTCGGAAGTTTTGTCCAATTAACAATTTTTGTATGGACTCAAATTGAGGGTATTAGTGGAATTCAAGATTTATGAGGGATGAAAGAGTGATAAGCACCATGGACACTCAATTTATAAGGATGAAATGTATAGAACACTAGGAATGATGGAATTAATGCACTCAAACATCTACAAGTGAATTAAGGTGTTGTCACATAGAGGAGGGAAGTATTTTATCACATTTATAGATGATCTTTCAAGAAAGAAATTTATTTACTCTCTAAAAATAAATCATAAGTCATTGAGCATTTTAAATTTTTTAAAGCCTTTGTGTAGAAACAATTGGGAGACCATTGAAAATACTAAGGTGTAATAATGGGGGAGAGTGCACATTAAAAAAATTTAAGATTTTTTTTCTCTCATGAAGGGACCCAGTTAGAATATACTTCCCCATATTATTTGTAGTGAAACAAGGTAGTGGAGAGACACTATGGAGTTATGCAAGGAATGTTGAAGTGCTCGAACCCTGAACAATAAAAATTGTTCTTAAAGGCCAAAACATGGTAGAATGAAAACAAGCTATGGATGAAAAGTATGAGCCATTAGTGAAGAATCAAACTTGGGAACATGTTCCTCTACCAATAGGTAAGAAAGAAACTAGTACTAAGTGGGTTTTCAAGCAAAACAAGTCAAGTGATGCAGTTGAGAAATATAAAGATCAATTGATGGTGAAAGTGTACACACAAATTTAGGGCACGAACAACCCAAAGAATTTTATAGCAATAGTGAATATGACATCCATTATACTACATTATACTAAATTAAAATACATATCTAAATATTTATGTCAAGCATAATGTCAAGTATTTTATCATTTTGGCTTTCTCCATAGATTATGCATTTGTATGAGCAAGGAGTTATCTTTGTTAAATTATTTCAAATCAAAACTGTTGTAGAATTTGACATGTTGGATCATGGAGAGATCCATTGATCCTACTTGGTTATTCAATTAGTAAGTGATTTGAGAAATAATAAGTTTCATTTGATTCAAAGGAGATACATTGAACATATCCTTTAGATATTAAGGATGAGTGTTTTCTAAAATGTGAATACTCAAATGGAAATTTCTCAAAAATTGTCACAAGATATGGGTCCAAGTACTCAAATTGATGAGGAAGCTATGAGAAATATTCCTTATTGGAGTGTGGTAGGCATCCTTATGTATGAAATAGTGGAAAAAACATCCAAGAAAAGACAAAATGATGATCCTCTTCCATTCTTGAAGAATCCATCTAACAATTTTAAATTTGGGAGTGGGAGTGCAACTCAAGTTAGTCAACAAGCAAGAAATAGAAGGGCAATTTCTCCAATGGATAAGATATTTCAGTGAAAAAAGCGAGAAGAGGTTAATCTTACCATTGGTTTCTTTTTCTATCTCAACTTCATTTCATTCAATGTTGCATGGTCTCCTTTGTTTGTTGATATATGTAGAGCTCTAATTGATTAGGCTCCAATCAAATATGTTCCTCCTAATTCATAGAATCTTAGAACCACATTATTGGTGAAGGAAAAGAAGGTGGATAAAATTGTACAACCTATCAAATCAACATGGCCCTCAATAGGTTTTAGTATTGTTTCCTATGGTTGGACATATGCATCACGCCATCCACTCATAAACTTAATGGTGTCTACTTTGAATGGAGTAGTCTTCTTGAAAGTGGTGGATGTTCTTGGAAAATACAAGGATCCACAATATATGGGTGAGTTGGTCATTAAGGTTTTTGAATATGTAGGTGTTGATTCTTGTGTGAAAATTATTACAGATAATAAACTTGTTTGCAAGCCTGGCATGATTGTGGAAGCTAAATATCCAAAAATATTTTGGACACCTTGCATTGTTCATTCTTTGAATTTAGCACTTACATCTATTGCTGCGAAAGTGACATGGATGAGAATTCTTATTGAGGATGCACGCCATATCCATAATTTTGTACAAAAACATACCAATTCCCTCACTATATACAAAGGATACACACATCTAACATTGTTGAAGATTGAAGATACTCGGTTTTCCTCATCATTCATCATGCTTAAGAGGTTGAGGGAGGTCAAGAGTGCTCTTGGGTCCATGGTTATTTCAGAGTATTGGTCTTTTTGAAGAAAGAGAGATCAAGCTTCTTAAAAAAGGGTCAAGGATACAGTGTTAGATGATGGCTGGTGGGAGAGGGTAGATATTACCATTAATACCATGGAACCTATCATCTCTTTTTTTTGGTTTGCAGACAAAGACAAGCCCATCCTAGGAGAGGTTTGTGAGGGGTGGGATTCCATGACCGTTGTTTTAGAGCATGAGTGTCGTGAGTATTAGACATCATGAGAGACTTTATTCACCACCATAGAAGATATTCTTATCAGCAGGTGGGATAAAAATTGCACACCTTTTCATTGCTTGGATCACTCATTGAATCCCACTTACTATAGTAATGAATGGCTCAATTGTGGCCCTTCACATAGATTCCCTCCTCACATGGATGGTAAGATTTCATAGTGGAAGAAGGATGCATTTAGACTGATATTTCAGGATAGAGCATACCTTGATGAGGTGGAGAAGGGATTCATAGAGTTTTCCATTAGAACTGGGAGATTTGGAGGCTATGATGTGCTCAGAGACAGCCAGGCTAAGAATCCCTATGCTTGGTGAGTAACTCATGGGGAAACGTGCCCTCTTATACAACAATTAGCCACGAGGCTCCTCTTTGTTACTTCATCCTCTTGTTGCGAGAGGAATTGGAGCACATATGAGAATTTGTACATTTTGAAGAAGACAAGGCTTTAGAGTCAAGGGCACAGACAATGGTGTATGTGCACAACAATCTTTGTCTTATTTATAGGCAAAGAGAAGAGTGGGTAAAGGGAAATACAAAGACGTGGGATGTTTTTCCTGATAATATGGGTTTAGACAGTAGTGTTGAGTTGGAATTAGCCAACTTGGATCTTAATGATCCAGTGCTAGAGCCGGTCAGTTTTGATGATATGATCCTCTTGAGGGGTCATCCTCCACAACAACAGA
>JASDQU010014390.1:37286-48108 GCA_032191745.1 Picea mariana
AAATCAATTCCAAGATATTTGTATGAAGTCACTTCCCCCAAGTTTTTGTTGTCATAGACAAAATTACTGTAAGTGATATTTTTAGATTTAATTATCATAACCTTCACTTTGTCAATGTTAATGGTCATACCCACACTAAAACATAAATCCTTGAGAATTTTTAGTTGCTTTTCTACATCAAAGGGACTCCCTCACCATAAGAACAATATCATCAATGTAAATAAGGATGATGACTATACTAGCTAGTGTCATGCCAACACAACCTTCTTCTTCCAAAAAAACTTCTAACTTGTCAATGTATATGTCAAAAACGATAGGGGACAAATGACAACCTTACTTAACTCCTGCATTATAATGAATTTCTTCCAACCAACTGTTAGTGTTCCTAAACTTGGTAATAACATTATGATATAACCATATCGTGGAAACTCTCAACTTGAAAAGAAATTTTAGCTCTTCTAATCTATGCCAAATATAGGATCTATGTAAAAAACTTTTATAAAGTCAATGAATAAAATAGGAGATTGGTTTTATTATTGCAACACTCCTCTACAATGATCATAATCATAACAAGGTGGTCGATAGTTGAACAATACCTCCTAAATTCGGCCTTCCCTTTATCTCTTTTTCCATGGTTTTCTAACCATACATTGGTCTTATTTTACCAAATAATTCCATATAACTTGGTTAAAAGGGGGGTAAGCATAATGGTCATATAATTATTTTTTAACCTTACTTTTAAAAATATGTATAATGAGGATTTGATTCCAAGGTTTAGTGGAGCACTACTTTACTGCTAAATTTAAATGTTTGTGGACGTGAGAGATGAGGATAGGCCATCCAATTTTCAATATTTATGCTTGGAAACATTTTATTTCCTTAAATTTCCATTTTGCAAGTTTCTTAACCCCAAACTCTATGTTTTCTATAGAAAAAACTTTCTTATGTAGAAAGGATTTAAAGTTTGTCCACAACATGAAGGGATTCGTAAATATTTTTAAGTTAGGAATTCCAGTCCCTCAATAGAATAATATTGTTTTCTTTAGTTTTATGTGTCGAAATTTGCCTCTAAAATTTCTTAGGATTTAGATAAAAATAGGTGCAAAATCTTATCTTTCTTTTGATTTATGTAGTACCTTTTTTTCCTTTTAATTGGGGATTTATACCTATTTATCTTGTCATATTTTAAAGAATCATTAAAAACATTCCTAATGGTTTTTAGATAGTAATCTTACATTCTTTATCATACCAAGGGTTTGTTGTTTTWTTTTTYTTTTTACAAYAGAACTTGATAAATAACTTGTTAATGGAAGTAGASRGGGTTGCCATAAAATTGTGATAGAGATATTCAATCTCATCCTTATTTGATAGGACATTTAATTCATTAGTGAATCCTTTAAAAAAAAATCAACCTTATTTTTTGTCAAAGATCAAGTGCTTTTGGTTATCATGATTATCTTTGACGAGGATTTTGTGCATAACAAATTTTAGAGTTAGGGTTAAAGGTCTATGACTAGAGTTGATCTCATGGTCATTTAAGATGTCGAAATTTACAATTTGGCTCTATATGAGGATATCATATATCACATAATATGTGACACTATGATGAAGCCTATGAATACAATTTATTTGGTTGGATTTCAACCACTTCATTAGACAATTGAAAATTATTATATCTTGAGAACTATGGAGATTGATTAAACTAGTACCAAACAAATTCTAAACCAATTCCTCTAAAGCTTCTTTTGTATCTGCTATCTAAAACAAGGTCCTTGTATAGACATAGAGGATTAGGGTTGGAATCATTTCTTAAATTAATATCTTTATTAGCGTTGTTCTAGCTTTAAAGTCTCCTAGCAAGAGGATATTACCTGAAGGACCAAATCTTGTCACTGAGAGGGGGGGTGAATCAGTGACACAATCATTTGATCATATTTTTCTTTTTGTCAATGCAAACAAAATTTGAACACAATATTTTATCATGGAACCCAATTGGGAAAACCACAAACAATTTTCTATTAACTGCAAAATTTTGTTTTACAAGTTATAATAGAAGAAAGATGTTCTTCCTCTTTAGATCAACACCCACTGATTAGGATGCACCCACACCCTTGTTCACCAGCTCCAACTGTTAGGAGGTTACAACCCCCTATTTAGTCAGCTACAACTGACAAGTAAACACCTACTCCCGTGCAGTATTCAACCTTCCCTTGCACCACCCTACCACCCTTTGTTCATCAATCTGGAAATAGAATATGCAGTCCAATAATGGTCTTCTATATTAAACAGTGGATTGCATAATCGTTTCTTTGTCTCCTTCTATTGATCTTTAATAAGACATTGAGAGACCCCCTTTCTAATTCACATATCAGCATATTTATAATCCTTTAAACTTTTCAACACAACTCTTCATAAACAACATCTATGTTCATTTAATATTACATAACCTTTGTTTTAAGTAACACAGTCATTAACATGACTTTTCATAACAACACATCATTTTAACAACCATCTGACTTGTTTTTCACAAATCGATCACAGGTATGGATCGATTTATTTTTAACTCAATTCCATATCTATGCAGATATTGCAGAAACCGAGATTTGCAGAGGGGCTTCCTTCAACCCATTTACATGTGACCATAGGTGCAGAACCACAGGCTTATTAATGTAAACATCGTCTCTTATTTATTCCTTTTTCTTTTATGATCCAGGTGGATATTGGTGGCCACCCGCATATTCCACTTGGACCCACACCATTGTTTCTTTTAGTTTTTTTAGTTTCCTTAATTGTAGCACAATTTACTATTTTTAGAAGTTTTTCAGGTCCTAAACTTCGGGAGCCGTTTTGAGGCCCTAAATGACATTTTTTGGGCATGGATGCTCCAACAAAAATGAGTTTGTTTCAAACTGAATATTCAATGTTAGTAGTGTAGTCCTTATATAGATATTTCTAACGATGTATCATGTGCGTCAAACGGAGATAATATGCCAAAGTTATGACCCCGGGAAATCGATGTACCAATTTACCCCAACAGGGCCCATTTTCTAGTGTTTCATCTCCTAGTGTTAGGTTTTTGGATGTTTAGAGTTTTCCATTGTTTCTCAATAATATACAGGCCTTTGAGCCTCATTTTAACACAAATTTCAAAGGCCAGTAGCCGCCACATCTCTTCTCAGAGATAAGTTACCAACGCTAGAGCTATTTTATTTCCATTCTATCTATAAGCATATTTCAGTCATTTATTGTTAATGAAATAAAGTTTTAATTCCGTTGCATCTCTTCGTTTATTTTTTATTTCTGTATTTCATTGTGTTCCTGCATAAATCTGGATCAGTGGTATCATAGAAGTCTACTCTTTCTCGATCCTTCTTTGCATGTACCCAATGAGGTCGGGGTATAAGGAGTTAGGGATTGATCTTCTTGAACCATTGCAAGATCAACCTCACAAACCCCGACGACCACCCATGGGGAAAGAAAATAAATATGAGGGAGCAACAGATCCTATCAAATTATTGCTCGAGGAGGCCCTCGAGAAACAAAGGAACAAGATGATGGATAACTTTGCCTAGATCCTTCAACGACTACCCACTGACAGCGCATCTACATCCAACAACCACTCTAAAGGTGCCACTCCTTTTAAGGTACAAGTAAACTTTAACATTCCCATATTTGAGGTCCAAATAGATGCATATATTGTTGATATATGGTTGAATATGTTAGAAGGATATTTCTTGGTTCATAACTTTTCTGACCGAGAAAGGATTATTTTTTCACTCCTTAAAGCCACCCCCCATGTTAAGGACTAGTGGGAAACCTACTTGGAGCAACAAAGTGAGGGGGAACCCTCTCTGTTCTTGATTGCACCCACTTGGAATTATTTCTGAGACACCATCAAGGAACAATATTATCCCATGGGGAGCTATGAGGACAAATACATATAATGGACTACGCTGCGGCAGCAAAGGGACCAAGATGTGCATGAGCTGACGAATCTGTTCCATACCCTATGCACAAAGTTGGGTATCAAATATTCAAAGAAACATTGGTGTTAAATTACTGCAGTTGTCTTCATAGATACATTCAAGAAGAAATGGAGTTCCTCAACATCTCCTCACTTGGTGCGGCATACTGGTATGCTTCCAGGATTGAGCAAAAGTTCAAATAGAAGAAGCAAGACTTTGGGTTTGCAAATCAAAAGCAAGGGAAAGGTACCCCCAAACCACCGAACAAAGGACCAAGCCAAGGCGGGGCAACCCAAGACAACCCGCCAAATCCACAAGCAAAGAACAACAACACAAAGCTAAAAAAGGACACAGGGAAGTGGTGTGAGTTCCATAAGAGTTGCACTAACAACACAAGTGAGTGTCAGGCAAAGTAATCACTGGTAGCTGAGTTGAAGTCTTTTGATTCAGATGCAGGCTTTGACTCTGAATCAGAAACTGACAAGGGGAATTCCAGGGGGAAGCATATTATCGATGCAGAGCCCAACACCACCGTTTCCACCAAGAAGATCCAGAAGAAGGAACCAGAAGATCCAGAGGAGGTAGAGCGCCTCTTCCATTCCTAGATGTGGGTAAAGGGTTCCCCGTTGCAGTTCATTGTCAACAACGGGGGCTAGAAGAACCTCATCTCAGTAGAGGTCGTGAAATGGCTGGGCTTGTCGACCACAACACACCCACAACCATACACCATCGAGTGGCTACACCAAGGATGGGACCTCCACATCAACCAACAATGTTTCCTTCCCTACAACATCAAGCCCAACTTCACGGAAGAGGAATTATGTGACATTGCTCCTCTTGATGTTTCTGATGTATTATTAGGTAAACCATACTTGTGGAAACAACATGTTGTGTATGAGTCCAGGCCTCGTGATGTTATTATTACTTTGGGCAATAAGATGTACAAGATACCGGAAAAAACACCGCCTACAACCATCTCTTTGGTTACTGCAAAACAATGCAGTAAGATCATTGCCAAAACCAAGAAATTTGTTTTCATGATGATCTACCCTCAGGGAAAGAAGAATATTGTGGCCACGACCTCTAGAAAGGGCCCCTCTGCATGACAACAACAAATGAATAAGGTCATGGAGGAGTATGAGGACATCTTCACCTCCCCTACAGGGGTACCTCTACACTGTCAGGTCAAGCGCCCCATCGATCTGACCCTAGGTGTATTGTTGCCCAATGGACCAATATATCGGCGCTTTGTTATGGAGAATGACAAAATCAAGAGGTAGATTCAGGAGTTGTTGCAGAAAGGTCACATCCAACCGATTTCATCACCCTGTGGGAGCCCAATCGTGCTAGTGCAAAATAAGGATGGGACTTGGAGACTTTGCTTTGAATCTTGGGCACTAAACATGATCATTGTTCATATTAGGTACCCGATCCCATGGATTGATGACCTTCTAGACCAACTCAAGGGGGAAAAATATTTCAGAAAGCTCGAATTGAAGTCTAGGTATCACCAGGTACCAATCGAACCCTCTTATGTGTGGAAGACTACCTTCAAATCCATGGAGGGACTTTTCAAATTGTTGGTCATTCCTTTCGGGTTGACGAATTCCCATGCAACCTTCATGAGACTAACGGATGACATATTTCGAGCATTCAGCAACTCATTTTTAGTGGTGTACTTGGATGACATTCTGATCTTCAGCCAAACTTGGGAAGAGCACCTCCACCACATTCGACAGGTCCTCCAAACACTGCGGCAACACAAGTTGTGTGCCAATTTGAAGAAGTACACTTTTGGCATGACCCAGGTTTAGTATATGGGATACATTATTGATGAGTGGTGTAATACACCAGATATAAAATGTATGCAGAACAAAAGTAAATGCTAGAAATGGCAGAATAACAACAATATAACCAGAACATTCACCACAATAGCACTAAAATGATAAGAGAATAATAAAAGAAATATGACTTTGAATCTAAAAGAAATGTTCACGGGCCTCTTCGAGGGGAAAACCTCCAGTTGAGCAGAGATCTATTACAATAATATTCAAGCTAAGGTTATCATACCCTTGACTCCTATTTATACAAAAAAGAAGCATCTAGAGGAAGATCCTTCTAGAAGAGGAAGCTTCTATTAGGTCTTCTTACATCCGCTTTATTCTATTTTATTGAAAGGCCTTATTAATATTGACCTTTATTACATCCGAATATATTGTTCTACCTATGTGCAGGTTAGGACCCTAACATGTCCCCCCCCTTAAAAATAGCCTTGTCCTCAAGGCTTGAGATGAGGAAATTGTTGCAGAATGGTAGCTGGTTCCCAAGTGGCATCTGTTGGAGTTGTATCTTTCCACTAGACTAGCACTTCCTTGATGGTTCTTTGACGTAGGTGACGCTCACGCTGGTCCAAAACTGCTTCTGGTTGTAGCCAAATGGATCCTTCTTCAGCTAACTTTGGAAGGTTGGTTTGAATTTGACACTTAGCTCCAATTACCTTCTTTAAGCATGAAACATGAAAAACGGGATGTAGCTTTGAATGGCTGGACAAAGCTAACTCATAGGCTACTTGTCCCACACACTTGAGAATGATATAAGGACCACAAAATTTGGGTGCTAGCTTTTGACAATGCTCGGCCTTGAGGGAAGTTTTCTTATAAGGTTGCAGTCGAAGAAACACCTGATCCCCTTCTGCAAATTGACGTTCAGAGTGACCTTGATCTTCTTGTTGCTTCATGTGATTCTATGCCATGACCAAATTCTCTTTGAGTGTACGGAGAATAGCCTCTCGAGCTGTAAGTGTTAGGTCAACCGCCTGGACCTTCGAGGCACCTGGTAAGTATGAGAGAACTGAAGGTGGCTTCTGTCCATATACTTCTTCAAAAGGAGTCATGCATGTAGTTGTATGGTATGAAGTGTTGTACCACCATTCAGCTAGGGGTAACCATTGAGCCCACTGATTTTGATTTTTCGAGGAAAAACACCTCAAATATGTTTCCAATAACTTGTTGACAACTTTCGTTTGGCCATCAGTCTGGGGATGATAAGTTGTGTTGAGATGCAATTCGATGCCTTGTATCTTGAACAGTTCAACGTTTCTTTTGAAAGTTGGGTCACTATTAGAAACAATAACGTGCAGCATGCCATGAATCTTAAAGACCTGATCCATGAACATTTGAGCCACCGTGGATGTTGTAAATGGGTGTTCAAGGGTGCATAAATGAGCATACTTGGAAAGGCTATCAACAACCGCCATGATGACTGATTTATTTCCCGATTTGGGCAAGCCAGTAATAAAATCCATAGAGATATCCTTCCAAATAGCAGGTGGAATCAGGAGCGATTGTAGTGTTCCCGGAGATTTGACTATTTCTCCCTTCTTGCGTTGACATACATCACATTCAGTGACAAAATTACAAATGTCCTATTTTATACCATCCCAGAAAAAGGAACGTTTGACCATGTCATAGGTTTTGGTGAACTCGGAGTGCCCTGCTATGGGTGTAGCATGAAGCTCAGAAAGTACCATGGATTTAAGCTTTGATTGTTTACTTAAATACAAACGACCTTTGTATCGAAGTTCATCATGGAGCCAAGAGTACCCTGGGGAAGCTGGAGCAATGGACTGCAATTGTTGGATCACCTCTGAACTTTTGGGATATTGTAGCCATTCTTGTAGAATGGCTTGGAGCCAATCTAGGACAATGAATGAAAGAGAAAAAAGGGATCCTTCATCTTCATATTTGTAGGAAAGTGCATTGGCAACCATATTGTCTTTACCTTTCTTGTAAATGATGTCATAATCATATCCAAAGAGCTTAGTCACCCATTTTTGTTGTTATGGGGAGGAAATGTGTTGTTCCAGAAAATACTTGTGGCTTTGATGGTCTGTCTTAATTTGGAAACGTTGCCCCAATAGATAAGGGTGCCACAGATCAACGACATGCATAATAGCCAACATTTCCTTTTCATAGATGGATTTGCCCAGATTTCTTTCAGATAGTTTCTTGCTGGTAAAGGCCAAAGGTTGACCCTCTTGCATAAGGACAACACCAATTCCTTTCCCTGAGGAATCACATTCCAACACAAAGGTCTTTGTGAAATCGAGAAGGGCGAGGATTGGTGTGGTGCACATGGCCATCTTCAAGGTTTGAAAATCTTGATCAGCGGTTGGACTCCAAGTGAAAGAGTTATTTATTAGGACAGCAATGAGAGGTGTTGCAATCTTCCCATAATTCTTAACAAACTTGCAATAATACCTTGTTAAGACTAGAAATCCGTGCAAGCTCTTAAGATTCTTTGGGTGAGGCCAATATTGCATAGCTTCAATATTTTTACTATCCACCCTGACGCCATCCTTGCCAACTAGATGACCCAAGTATTCTACTTCTGAGGCGCCAAAAGAAAATTTAGACTGTTTCAGGAAAAGTTGGTGCTGAGAGAGTAGATGGAGAACTTGATCCATATGAGCAAGATGGTTTGTTTGGGTTTTTCTATAGATGAGGATATCATCAAAGAAAACTAAGACAAAATGGTGGAGAAAAGGACAGAAGACATGATTCGTGAGGCTTTGAAAGGTGGAGGGGGCATTACACAAGCCAAAGGGCATGACCAAAAATTAATAGTGGCCCTCATGAGTTCTAAAGGAAGTCTTGGGAATATCTACCTCTTTCATACAAATCTGGTGGTAGCCCAAACAAAGATCTAGTTTAGTGAAGAATTGGGCGCCACTCAATTCATCAAGGAGGTCATCAATGACAGGAATAGGGAATTTGTCTTTGATGGTAAGTTTGTTGAGGGCACGAAAGTCAGGACACATTAGCCAAGAACCTTCTTTATTTAGAACCATGACCACAGGAGAAAAGTAGGGGATCATACTAGGGCGGATAACACCTGCATTAAGGAGTTCCTGGACCATTTTCTCAATTTCATTTTTTTGAGAAAAGGGGTGACAATACGGACGGATATATGGAGGAAGGATTTCGGGTACAAGGGGAATGGAATGATCATGAACACCACGGGAAGGAGGGAGTCCTTGAGGAGTGGAAAATACCAATTGATGTTTAGAAAGGATGGCTTGGAGGTCTTGCGAGACCGAGGGTGTCTATGTTGCTTGTATGGCATGGAGTTGGGCGATAACACCAGAATGGCCTTTTTTGAGCATATTTTCCATGCGATGGGAACTAATGATCTCAAGTGAACCAACGATGATGCCTTGGAAGTTATATTGGTGGCCCTCTTGGTCAAATTGCATGGTTAATTCTTTAAAATTCATGAGAATGGGACCCAAATTCCTTATCTAGTATGCACCCAACACAATGTCACAACCTCCCATGTCGATAGAAAACATATGGGATTTTAGGTGGTAGTCACCAATTTGGGGATGCACATTTTCACAACGCCCTCCACATTTCATGGAACCACCAATGGCAATCATGATTTGGAAATCATTGACGGCATGGATGTAGCAATGAGTTTTTTGGGGAATGCAGCGATGAATAAAATTATGGGTGTTGCCACTATCAACCAGAATAATGAACTTTCAATGCTTGATGTAACCGATTAGCTTGAGGGTTTGGGGAGAGGAGAAGCAAGTGAGAGCATTGAGGGAAATGACCAGTTCTACTTCGGGAGGGGTTATGTCAGTGGATTCAGGTGACTCAGACACAAGGGGAGTTCCTACATCCTCTTCTGAAATATCCTCGGATATGGCCATAAAAATATTTTGTTCTTTACACTTGTGGCTCAAGAAATATTTTTCATCACAATTATAACAAAGGCCTTTGAGTTGGAGTTCAACCATTTCATCCCTGGTCAATTTTTGGATTTTTAAGGGAGTAGAGGGAGTAGTGGGATTTACTAGTTTAGGGAGAGGGATAAAGGAGGGTTTTCAGTTTTGAGAGGATACCACCTATTGTGCTTCTTTATCTCTTTTAATATCCTCCACCCAACTCTGAGGCCGAGCCATGAGGACATGGGCCTGAATCTCATCCTTGAGGCCGCTGATAAAACACTCTCAGAAAAAGGCATTAAACATGCCCTCTGTTCTAAAAGCCAAGTGCTCAAAGGCAGTTATAAAGTCTTCCACTATTCCTAATTATTTCAAATTTGTCAAATGGCCCAAATGGTTGGTGTCAGTGTCAAAGTGTTCATAAATATCTGCCACAATGTGTGTCCAAGAAATATACCATTGACGAGAATTTTTTCTCCATTGCCACCATTGCCACTGTTCTTGATCTAGATGGAGAACACCATATCAAAATTTGGCCAGGTCATATGTAATGCCATATAAAGAGAAATAAATATGTAATGCCATATAAAGAGAAATAATGTTCCATTTGAGTTACCCAACCAGTGGGGCCCGAGCCATCAAATTTGGTCACATCCACCTGTGGAAGGCGTAGGTCATGTTGAAAGTGATGGTTCTGAAAGTTATTGGAATGAGAGGAATGGTCACCTTCAGGATGTGGATGTGAGGAAGAGGAAGGGTTATTTGTAGGGATATGCAATTTGGTGCAGAGTGCCGAAAACACTGATTCAAGCTGGGTGGTGAGGTTTGTTTGATTTCCTCCATTGAGGACTGCATGGTTGTATTGATGGCTGCAACATTGGCACTGAGTTGTTTCACTTCTTGTTGGGCTTCGATGAGACCAGATTGCAAGGTGTTGAAGCGAGCTTCCAAGTCTTGGCTATGGGTATGGGCCATGGGGATGGGGGAATTGAAAAGGAGCGAGCGGGGTCAAAAATTTTGCCAAAAAATGATATGGATGAATGTGATAAGTGTGAAGAGATGAATCCAATGGAATAGGTCTCAAATAATGGTGAAAAAATTTCCAGAACTTTTTTTTTTTTTTTTT
>JASDQU010014390.1:56520-74792 GCA_032191745.1 Picea mariana
TTCCGTTGTGGAACCAGCACTTGATAGCATGACGAAATTCAGCATTTCGACATTTTTGAGGACAAGGGATTGGAGTTCTTTCTTCCAAGATTCCAAAAATCACGAGACGTGATAACAATTTCGGCGAATCGACATTTTGGGTTTCGGCAGTTGAAGGGTCGAGAAACTTAGAAGGAGAAGTCACGAAGTTGCAAAACCCGAAGTCCCAAATTTTCGAAGGACGTGATCCTATTTTCAGGTAAGGAGATTTGGGTTGGTGCTTCGTGTTTAATCACACGGGCACACCCATAAGGACCTGTGTATACACTATTGTGTGTGAAGGTTATTTCCCAAAGGGAAACCAAAGAGTCAACCACACTTAAAGGGTAGATTAGAAAGATCCTGCGCGGACCTTAGACCTGAGGGTTTTGGGGTCTGCATCAGTTTGGTATCAGAGCACAGAAAGAGTCTTTGCTTTTTGTAGCAGAGAAAGGAAAAATATTTCTCAACCATGCTGCTGAGAAGAAGAGATAGACCAGTGCCTGATCCAGCAGTGGAAAGGGAAATGCACGAACTACATGTCAGGCTTGATGCCATGGAGACAACACAGAGGCACACAATCGACATTGGGGATATCAGTGAGGCTGACAGTGAAAATTAATATGGACATGGAGAAGAAGTCGCAGTCAAAGATGCTATAGACAAATGCCTATTTATGGTTGTTGCAACATTAGGTGCTAGAGAAAAAATGGAAATTCCCATGTATGAAGGAAACCTGGATGTTGAAGAGATTCTAGATTGGATTAGAGATCTGGACAAACACTTTGACTATGAGGATGTCGAGGAAGACCGGAAGGTCAAACATGTTGTCACTAGACTTAAAGGGCATGCATCATTGTGGTTGGATGAAATGTAGGCTGACAGACGCTGCAAAGGTAAGAAGAAAATCAAGAGTTGGGATAGAATGGTTGCAAAGATGAAGGAAAAATTCATACCCAAGGATTATCAAATTACTCTATTTCGGAGAATGCATAATTTGAGATAAAAACTGATGTCAGTGAAAGAGTACACTGAATAATTCTACAAACTAAACATCGGGGTAGGTCATTGGGAAAGCGATGATGAAAAGGTTGCCAAGTACATGAATGGTCTGAGACATGACATCCAAGATGAGATGAGCATGATGATCATTTGAAATGTAGAAGATGATTATCAGATGGCTCTAAAAGATGAAGAAAAACTGAGCCAAAAGCAAGGTCAAAGAGGCCGAGGCAGAAGTCAATCCAGAGGCAAAAAAATTTCCCAAGATAGAACTCAGAGACCTCAATAAGAGGGAAAGAAACCTCAAACTCAACATGAAAGGGGAGGAAGCTCACAAAAAGGACAGTATGCTGATAGAAACACTTTTCCTCGAACCAGAGGAAGAGAAAGAGGAAGAGGTGGAGAAATAAAATGCTTTACCTGTGGAAAGAATGAACATAAATGTTATGAATGTCTAGACAAGAAGAAATAAGGAGGTGAAACTCACATTTCCGAAGCACAGAGACGAAATGTTGAGGCAGAAGATGCTGAGGGTGGAAGATCACTGATGATGAGAAAAGTTCTCTTAATGCCAGAGAATGAGGCAAAGAATCCATTCCAAAGGAACAAAATTTTTTGGACTGCTTGCAAGACCAAAGACAGAGTATGCAATGTCATCGTGGACAGTGGTAGCACAGATAATATCATTTTTACCTGGATGGTAGAAAATATGGAGCTGGAGACTATCGTACATCCAAGCCCATACAGAGTTTCATGGATACAAAAAGGACATCAGGTAAATGTCACTAAACAATGTTTAGTTGAATTAAAAATAGGAGGATATAAGGATGAAATATTATGTGATGTCATTCCCATGGATGTTTGTCATCTATTGCTGGGTAGACCATGGCAATATGACAGGAATGTGATTCATGATGGGAGAATGAACACATACAACTTGGAGAAGAATGGGAGAACTCACATGTTGTTTCCGATTAAGGATAAAGAAACAAAGCTAGAAGTAAGAAACATTGTACTTTTCATGAGTGGGAAGGAACTTCTTAACGAGGTTAAGAAGAAGGAAGATACACAATTCATTGTGGTCAGGAAGCCTAGAATTATTTTAATCAGTACAAGAGTGGATGATTTACCAAAGGAAATCCAGGAGTTACTGGAAGAGTTTGTTGATATAGTAGTGAACGAACTACCTCGTCCATTGCCACCGATCAGAAGTATAAGTCATGACATTGATCTTATACCTGGAGCTAGTTTACCGAACAAAGCAGCGTACAGATTGACGCCGCGAGAGAATGAGGAGGTCAAGAGACAAGTCCAGGACTTAATGGACAAAGGGTTCGTTTGAGAGATCTTGAGTCCATGTACTGTTCCAATAGTGCTCAGCCCAAAGAAAGATGGAGGCTGGAGAATGTGTACAGACTCAAGGGAAATCAACAAGATTACCATTAGATATAGATTTCCTTTGCCAAGGATGGATGATTTGATGGACTGCTTGAGTGGAGCAAGATTCTTTTCAAAGATTATTTTGAAAAGAGGATATCATCAAACTCGTATGAGAGAAGGTGATGAATGGAAGACATCATTCAAGATGAATGAAAGGCTATATGAATGGCTTGTTATGCCATTTGGCTTAACAAATGCGCCTAGTACTTTTATGAGGCTAATGAATGAAGTCCTAAAGGATTTCATAGGAAAATTCATCATCGTATATCTTGACGATATATTGATTTTTATCAAGACAGAAGCTGAACACTTGAATCATTTAGCTATAGTGATGAGGAGATTACAGTAAGAGAAGTTGTTGATAAACGTGAAGAAATTGTCATTTATGAGGACATAACTCATTTATTTGGGTTTTTTTATCTCTGCAAATGAGATGAAAATGCATCCAGAGAAGGTTGATGCGATTAAGAATTGGTCATCACCAAAAAGTATATTTGAAGTTAGAAGCTTCCATGGATTAGCTAGTTTCTATAGGAAATTTATCCGAAATTTCAGTGGGATTAGTGCACCGATGATGGACATGGTGAAGAAAAGACATAAATCTTTTCACTGGACAGAAGAAGCAGAGAAGAGTTTTAACTTGCTAAAGAAAAAGACCATGGAGCAACCAATCTTGGTTCTGCCATATTTTAGCAAGACATTTCAGGTCAATTGTGACGCAAGTGGATTTGCAATTGGAGCGGTCTTGAGCCAATACGATAGACCGATTGCATACTTCAGTGAGAAACTGAATGAAGCGAAGTTTAAGTACTCAACGTATGACAAGGAATTTTATGCAGTCATACAAGCACTGAAGAATTGGAGGCATTATTTGGTTCCTAAAGAGTTTGTTTTGTACAACGATAATCATGCTTTACAATTCGTGACTCAACAGGATGAGTTGAACCAGAAGCATGCAAAATGGGTTGAATACATGCAGAATTTTACTTTTGTAATCAAGCATATTTCTGGAACTCCTAACAAATTTGTTGATGCTTTGAGTAGGAAATGTTTGCTAATGCAGGAATTCAAAGTCAAAACTTTGGGTTTTGATAACCTCAGGGACATGTACAGAGATGATCCATATTTTAAAGAGGCATATGAGGTGTCTGAGAGTCCAATTCTCAGGGACAAAGGCCAGTGGACCAAATATATGATCCAGGATGGATTATTGTTCAGAGGCAATCAATTATGTATTCCAAAATGCTCCATGAGGGAGAATCTGCTGAAAGAAAAACATAGTGGAGGATTGGCTCGACATTTGGTCATGACAAAACATTCTCAAAGTTGAGTGGCTCATATTTTTGGCTAGGGATGAGGATATATATCAAAATATTTGTGGACAGATGTAGAATTTGTTAGCACACAAAGGGAAAAAGGAAGAACACAGGGTTATACCAGCCATTACCCATACCTGCTAGGCCATGGGATGCAGTGAGCATGGATTTTATATTGGGGCTGCCAAGGATGCAAAGAGGATGTGATTCAATATTTGTGGTGGTAGACAGATTTTCAAGGATGGCACATTTCATACCATGCTAGAAAACTAGTGACGCAACACATATTGCGAACCTATTTTTCAAAGAAATCGTCAGACTTCACGGCTTGCCAAGGAGTATTGTTTATGATCGAGACACCAAGTTTGTGGGACATTTCTAGAGGACGTTATGGAAGAAGATAGGGATGAGTTTGTAATTTATCTCATCTTATCATCCTCAAACAGATGGGAAAATAGAAGTTGTGAACAGGACCTTGGGAGATTTGTTGAGGAGCCTAGTGACTGAACACCACAATCAATGGGATTACATTCTGCCACAAGCGGAATTTGCTTACAATGATTTGATCAATAGAAACACAGGGAAGAGTCCATTTCAGATTGTGTATGGAATGCAACCAAGGGGAGTTTCTGAACTGAAGGATTTAGAACATAATGAATTCAGAAGTGTTAGTGCAGAGGATTTTGCAGAAGCGATGAAGGAGCTTCGCAGTCGAATTAAGGAACGATTGCAAAATTCAAATCAAGAGTACAAGAATAGAGCAGATCAACACAGGAGAGAACTTCAGTTTGAAGTCGGTGATCTGATTCTTGCACATCTAAGGAGAGAAAGGTTCCCAAGGGGAACATATAACAAAATGAAGATGAAAAATATTGGACCATGCAGGGTCATAAAGAAATTTGGGGCAAGCACATATGAGATTGAATTACTCGATGGGATCGGAATTTCACCGATCTTCAACATATCAGATTTGTACCCTTACAAAGATGGAGAAGCAGGAGTAGATATTGAACAGATAGAGGTTCAGTGGACTAAACAAATTCCTATAGCTAAAAGGCCACAGATGGAAAGTATACTTGACTAGAGAGTCAGGAAGAAGACTAGGAGGAAAGAGTATTTTGAATACTTGGTCCAGTTGAAGATACCAACTTGGAAAATGAAGCAGAAATTCATAAGCATGGACAGACCATGCAAGAGATCATGAATAGGAGTCCATGAAAATTTTCAAGTGAGGGAATATGATGCAGGATCATCGCTAGCAGCAAGCGAGTGCGAAGGTGGAAGACAACTGGGACAAGCGCCAATGCATTTTTTCACATGTTGAAAGTGCTTTTGAAAGTTTAAATGCACAAATATTAAATGTAATAGTTAAGAGGAAGCACACTTAGATGTTGTAAACAGATCATGAGCTATTCACTCTCATCTGTAGTAGGTAGAGGCATTTATGCATAGTTAATATAAGTAGGTAGATTTAAATTACAGATTAGACAATGAGGAGCGTAGGAGGGAAAACCGACTATAAACACCCTCACCTTTCTATCATTGTAACATTATCAATTAGAGATCATTGAGCATAGAAGAGCTGAGAAGAAGAGAGTTGTAGCAGAAAGTTGTAGAGAAGAACCCATGTACAGAAGTTTGAATTACTGAAAAGAGATTTGATTCAAATTCATGGTGTTATGATGCTTTCTGTGTACACATGCTGAATGTGAAATTGTCCACAAGGAGTGCGTTGATGGAGGTTCAGAGTTTATCTCTGAAAGATCAGGAGAGATACCATTGTTCTCATTCCCGTAGAAGTGCATGCAAGGAACATAAGCCATGCAAGGTGTGCGCAGGCTGGTTGAAAGTTCAGAACTTATCAACTAAGTGGTGAATTGAAGGGTTGTTGTTGCAGGAGGGTGCACAAAGTCGAGATAATAAAATACTTAGAAGTATTTGAAGGTTGCCGCAAGGAGTGCGTGCAAGAGTCTTTTTGAAGACTCGAGTTTGCAAGTAAATCTCAGGAGGGTTAGTTCCTTTGAAATACTTCAAAGGAAGTCGAAGTTAAGTTGCTTGTAGGAAGTTAAGTTCCAGTGGAAGAACCTTGGTTTATTTTCACAGGAGCTATCAAGGAGCAATGGGTGGTTAAAATTCTCTATGGAGAATTCCTGAAAAAAAATCACGAGGACTGTAGGATCCAGGGAACTTGCAAGGTGGTTAAAGGCATGCAAGCTTTCCACTCTGGGATCCAGAATCAACGTGGACCATTGATTGTGATTTGCTTAAGACGTCATATCATTTCGGCATTTCGTAGATCCTAGCGACAAGGAGTCGAGTGCAGTAGAACGAAAGTCCCGAAGTCGCGATTCATGACAGGAGTTGGATTAAATTTTCAGGATTTCGACACTTCGGGAGTCAGGAGACGGAGGAGATAGTGCTTTAGAAGCGAGAGTCCTGAAAACCCAGAAGAGTGACAAGTGGCAGGAGTCTACGTCAGATATAGGAAGCAGTTGAGTGGATGGGTGGCATGTCCTCATCAAGAAGGTGGAGTCAATCCTTGTTGATTGTTTCAGGGTTTAGAAGTCGAAGGACGGAGAGACTCGCATTTGGATTCGCGAAATTGTGAAATCCAAAATTCTGAAAAGGTGGAAAGTTCCGTTGTCAGACCAGCATTTGATAGCGTGTCAAAATTCGACATTTTGACATTTTCAAGGATGAGGGATTGAATTTCTTTGTTCCAAGATTCCTTGAATCATGAGATGCAATAACAATTTCGGTGAGTCAACATTTCGGGTTTCGGCAATTGAAGGGTCGAGAAACTCGAAAGGAGAAGTCGCGAAGTCATGAAGCCCGAAGTCCCAAATTTTCGAAGGATGTGTTCCTATTTTTGGGTAAGGAGATTTGGGTTGGTGATTCGTGTTTAATCACACGGGCACACCCATAAGGACCTATGGATACACTGTTGTGTGTTAGGGGTATTTTCCGAAGGGAAACCAAAGAGTCAACCAGACTCAAAGGGCAGATTAGAATGATCCTGCGCAGACCTTAGACCTGAGGGTTTGGGGGTCTGCATCACTCATATCGGATGACTCATGTACGCTTTCGGAATTTGGCCTTCAAGACTTTGGGTAATTCGATTTATCCACTTCCCAATTCTCTCGAAGTGAGATTCCCTAAAGTGTAAACCTCGAGTAACTTGACTTCATCTAAGGGTCATTCTTTAGCCCGAAAAGGCTTAACATGATCTGACGATTGTCAGGAGTTTAGATATTTGAGATCTCAGGCCTTTGGTATTGCTTATCCTATCCTTATACTTTCCTCGACCCAACGGTCCTGATATATCCCGAAGTGTTTCTTTAGAATGGACGGCTTGTGTTTACTTCAGGAATTTTGTGGCTTACTCTGACCTTCCACTAAACATGATATGACGGTCCTCATTTACTTTGGGACTTTGGGGCTCTGGTATTCATCTTTTCTTATCCTATCCTTCCACTTAACTTGATCCAATGGTCGATTTGGATTGCAGAACTGTAACTTGTGTGTGGTTTAGTTCGTCGCCCAAACTCCACAATTGAATTTGTGCGGTTGTTGGTGGATCAATCACAATCGTCGATCTTTGAATTGATGAGATCTGATGGTCTAGACTAATTGCAGGATTGTAAATAATATGTATTTTAATTCTCCCTTTGCATTCCTCAATCAATTCATGCCCTTGATCTGGTGCTTGTGTATCCAATAGTCCTGGTTTGTCCTGTGGGGATTTCAATCTCAATCACGTTTTTACACTGCGCTTTCCCTTCTGAGCTTCATGTGCATCATATGTTGTTGACATCAATGACAGTATGGCCAACATTATCCCCCTTTCTCATTGAGGGAAACACTCTAACTTCATACAGAATCCCCCTCTGATGATGCTTTCCTTTATGAGGTTACTCTCCCCTTTTGAAATCAATGGAAAATTGTTGAATGACTCACCCTGAATTTTATTGTTGGCTCCCCCTAAATTGATGCCAATTGATGCATTATTTCCTTGAGAGATTAGATTGGAAGAGAGACTACTCCCAATCTTTGCATGAGATATTCAAATACATCTCTTCTTAAGGGTTTAGTGAAAATATAAACAACATGTTCTTGTGTTGGGACATATTCCAGTTTAATTTTCTTATTTTCAGCCTGATCTCTTAGATAGTGGTATTTTATTGGAATGTGTTTGTATTTGGAGTGTTGGACAAGGTTCTTGGAGAGACTTATAGCACTTGTATTATCATAGTAGATAGTAGTGGGTTCTTTAAACACTATTTTTATGTCTTGTAAGGTTTTTTTCATCCATTCTACTTGTGTGCAACATTATGCTACTTCAATATACTCAGCTTCAGTGGTAGATAGATAAATTGAGGATTCTTTCTTTCTTATCCAAGTTACCAATGATTCTCCCAAGAATAATTCTCCTCCACTTGTACTTTTGTCGTCATCTACAAAACCTACCCAATCTGCATCTAAATAATATTTTAAAGAGAATGAATCCTTTCTAGGGTACCACAAACCAAGATCTATGCTTCCTTTTAAATACCTAAATATTATTTTCACATCTTGAACATGGATCTCCTTTGGTGCATCTTGGAATCTAGCCACCAGTCCAACAGATTGCTTGACATCAGATCTGAAAGCCATTACATAGAGTAAACTCTCAATCATTGATCTATAGTGTTTTGGATCTACAACTTTGGACTCATCTTCCTTGCTTAGTTTGCATACAACTATCATAGGTGTACAAACAAGTTTTCAGTCTTCTAACTGGAATTTCTTAAGCATATAGTTAACATATAATTCCATAATAATCATGCTATCACTAATAATTTTACAATAAATAATGTTGTTTGTTGATCCTCTTTTGAGGCCATGTACTTGTAAATAAGAATCTAGCCTTGCATACCATGCTCTAGGTGCTTGTTTTAGACCATAGAGTGCTTTCTTTAGTTTATAGACATCGTCTCCTTTGTTAGTTAATTGAAATCCTTATGGTTTATCAATATAGACTTCCTCTTCTAAGTTTCCATTGAGAAATGCTGACTTGACATCAATCTGGTATACTTTAATTTTTTTGTAGTTGGCAAAGGCTAAGAACATCCTAATTGCCTCTAATATGGCCAAAGGTGCAAATGTTTCTTCAAAGTATACCCCTTCAACCTGAGCATACCCTTTACATATCAATCTGGCTTTGTTCCTGATTACTTGCCCATTCTCATTCACTTTGTTTTTATACACTGATTTAGTTCCAATGACATTCTTATTTTTTGGTCTTGGAACCAGTTCCCAAGTTTGATTTTTTTCAATCTAGTCCAATTCTCCATTCATAGCATTGACCCAATTCTCATCGTTGCATGCCTCTTTGATTGAGTTGGGATAAATATGTGAAAAAAGTGTTATTTCTGTCTGATACAAAAATTGTCTTCTTGTCTTCACTCCATTGCTTTTATTTCCAATAATTATTTCTCCGAGATGATTCTTTTGAGTTATTCTTGAGGGTGTCTTTGTGTCTCTTCTTAGGTATTCTTCTCTTATCTCTTTTTCTCTAATATCTTCCTCATATTCACTGGTATCCATATCATCCTCAGGTATATATTCCTTTTCTTATTTATTCTCTTCTACTTTTTTTTCTCGTGTACCAACTGACTCATCATCATCTTCATCTTCATTGTCAAGTATGGTCTCTTGATGTTTGATCTGTATTGTTTTTAAATCATCCACTTTAACATCTGCACTCTCAACAATCTTATGTAATCTAATATTGTAGCATCTGTATTATTTCTTGGTATAAGCATATCCAAGAAACATACCTTCATTATATCTAGCATCAAATTTTTTGAGATTCGCATCAAGCCTTTTGATGTAACACTTACTTCCAAATACCCTGAAGTATTTTACCGAAGGAGCTCTCCCAAACCATGGTTAATAAGGATTCTTATTACTATTAATCCTGAGATGACCTATATTTAATATGTATATTGTTGTGCCTACAACTTCACTCCAATATCCATGATATAATATTGCTTCATTGAGCATAGTCCTTGCAGCCTCCTGGAATGTTCTATTCCTTCTCTCAGAAACCCCATTTTGCTGAGGTGTTTTGGCAGCAAAGAATTGTCTTTTTATTCCATGAGTTTCACAGAAGAGGTCAAACTCTTTTGAGGTAAAATCACCACCATTGTTTGATCTAAGACATTTTATTTTTGTCTTTGTTTCATTTTCAACAAGGGTTTTAAAAGATTTGAATTTGTTAAGTGCTTATGATTTTTCCTTGAGAAAACATACCCAATCCATTCTAGTAAAATCATCAATGAACAGCATAAAGTAGGACTCTCCTTGCAAACTCTTGGTTGGTCCACAGAGGTTGGTGTGAACAAGCTCTAAAGGTTTTGAGGTTGAGTATTCTTTTGTTTTGAACCATATTCTAGTTTGCTTCCCTAGTTGAACCATATTCTAGTTTCTTACTTCCCCAAGAATTGTCAACGTTAATGTGCCCCAACCTTCTATGCCATAGCCAAATTTCATTTATATGACACTCCTCATTCAATTTTGTAGTTAGTATATATACATTCCCAGGAGTTCTAGGAGCAGTACCAACCAATTTTCCTGAGTCTTCTATCCTAATCTCACATTTATATGAATCAAAGATGCAAATGTGCCCCTGATCACAGGTTTGACTAACACTTAATAGGCTAGGTTTCAGTTTTTCAACAAACAACACATCCTTGGCTTTGTCTTTTCCCAAATTCATAGTGCCTTTCCCAAGTATCTTACCTGAAGCATTTTCACCAAATGTAACTTTACCCTTTTATTTATTTAAGTTCAAAAACTTGTCCTTATTTCCTGTTATATGTTTTGAGCAACCACTGTCAACATACCATAGATCTTCTTTATCTTGGGCTTTCAAGGCAATAAGACATTCCTCTTTTGATGTTTTTTCTTTCCAAAGCTCTTTTTTCTCTCTAATGAACTTTGGTTTATCTAAAACTTCCATTAATATGAAATTACTTTCTTTATGTCCATAATTATGACATCTGAATCATTTTAAGTTCCCTTCTTGTAGAGGTGCAAAGGAATTATAATTTCTTCTTTTAACTTGATCTATTGTTTGGCTATATTTAAGGTTATAGTCCTTAACCCTCATGTTTTTCCTTCCATATTCTCTACAATTCATAGATTTGTGTCTGAAATTAGAGCATGCAAAGAAATAACCAAATAAAATGTGTGGATACCCATTTTTATAAACCTTCTTTGGTAGTGTCTTATATTTCTTCTTGATGGGTGGAGGTAGTCCTCTCGAGTTCTGTTCATTGCTTGTCTTTTCTTCATATTTCTTCTTGAATGTACTGAGGAGAGAAGATGTATAAGATTTTGAGTTAGCTTAGTTTTCTTCTTGAGAATAACCTACTCCATTTTTGTTACTCGAATCCCTTTGTGTGGTTATAATCTTATCTATTATTTTAGAGCTATTTTCATATCTTGTTTGGATAAGTTTTGCATCAAACTCTTTTCTTAGGTGAACCAATTCTTCCTCCATTCTTTCACAGGCTATTTGTTTCTCTTCAATAGAGTTTTCCAAACTTTCTTCCATCCTATTTTCTTCTAGGATTTGTTTTTTTATCTCGCTCATGAATTTCTCCATCTTTTTTTCTTTATGTTCATGTTTTTCTTTTTCTTCAACTACAAAAATTTCTAGTTGTCTATATCTGTTTTTTTATCTTCTTAATTCATCTAAGGCACTGAGAAGTTCTTATTCCATATTAACCTCTTCTTCATCTTCCGAATCTTCCTCATGCTCAGTTTCTTCTATCTTATTAGACTCTTCAATACCTAGAAAAATGACTTCATCATCATCACTTTCACTAGACTCTAATGAACTGTTGTTTTCTTCATTTGAGTAAAAATTATTTTTCCCTTTGTAATACTTTTTCTTATAGTGGGGTTTTCCCTTCTTCTTGTATTGTTTGTTTGTGTCTTATTCGTCTTTAGGGTCTTCTTTGGGATAGGCACACTTGGTTGCAAAGTGGAAAACCTTTCCACGATTAAAACATTTGAAAGGCAGCTTGTGTTTGTACCTCCCTGATCCTTTCTAAGGTATTTTAATAAAATTGGCTTCTCCTACATCAGATTCTTCATGATTGCTGGATTGAGGTTTTTTGTTATGATTTTTTGTTTTCTTGAGCACCTTGAAGGCTGCCTCTCTTTTTAGGATGTTCTCATGACCTAATATTAACTCATAGGCTATGAGGATTCCATACAATTCATCCATGCTGAGTTCATCTAGTTTCTCTCGATCTTCAAGAGTGGAAAATTTAGGATTATATAGAATAGGTAGTGGTCTTAGTATCTTTTAAACTAACTCATTTTCTGACACTTCTACTCCCAAACATATGATTGCATTAACAATATTAGCATCTCTTTCGAAGTACTCTGAGATATTTTCTTCATCCTTCAATTTTAGACCTTCATATTGTACTTTGAGAGTTTGAAGTTTGGCCCTCTTTACTTTGGAATCTCCTGCATATATAGTTTCCATTTTATCCTAGAGTTGTTTTTCATTTTTATATTTTAGTAATTTAGAAAGGATCTTATTACTCAGTCCATATTGTAGTCTTTTTAAATCTTTTGCATGTTCCCAAATTTTCTTCTTGTCTTCTACTTCTATGGCAGTGAATTTTGGAACATCATATCCTTTTTCAACTATTTTCCATACTTCTAGTCCAATGGAAATTAGATAGCTTGTCATTCTAACACTCTAGAAGACATAGTCTTCACCATCAAATAGGGGGAATTTTAATGACATCTTCAACTGCTGATCCATTCTGATGTATATTTCTCTTCGAGTGATTTAAACTTTTAGTGAAGAGACCTGCTCTAATACCAATTGAAGGATTAGATCCTATCACTGAGAGGGGGGGGGTTAATCAGTGACACAATAATTTGATCATATTATTACTTTTTTCAATGCAAAAAAAATTTGAACACAATATTTTATCGTGGAACCCAATTTGGAAAACCACAAACACTTTTCTATTAACTGCGAAATTTTGTTTTACAAGTTACAATAGAAGGAATATGTTCTTCCTCTTTAGATCAACACCCACTAATCAGGATGCACCCACACCCTTGTTCACTAGCTCCAACTGTTAGGAGGTTACAACCCCCTATTTAGTCAGCTACAACTGACAAGGAAGCGCCTACTCCCCTACAAGCTCCAACCTGCCCTTGCACCACCGTGCCACCCTTTGTTCATCAATATGGAAATAGGATATGTAGTCCAATAATAGTCTTCTATATTAAACACTAGATTGCATAACGATTTCTCTGTCTCCTTCTGTTGATATTCAATAAGACATTGATAGACCCCCTTTCTAATTCACATCTTAACATATTTATAAGCCTTTAAACTTTTCAACACAACTCTTCATAAACAAGTTCATTTATTATTACATAACCTTTGTTTTAAATAACAAAGTCATTAACATGACTTTTCATAACAACATGTCATTTTAACAACCATTTGACCTGTTTTTCATAAATCGATCATAGGTATGGATCGATTTCTTTTTAACTCAATTCCATATCTCTGCAAATATTACAGATACTGAGTTCTGTATAGGTGCTTCCTTCAACCCATTTACATGTGACCACAGGCGCAGAACCACGGGCTTATTAATTTAAGCACTGCCTCTTCTTTTGCCCTTTTCCTTTTATCCCCCATATGTCCAGTGTTGGGAACATGTTCTTTGGTAATTCATCCTTCAAGACATCAAGCCTTTACAATCTTTCAAATATATCGAATGAGATTTCACCAAAACAGATCAGACGGTCAACATTCATTCTTTCGTTAGTCAAACGATCATGTCTTTTCCATAGGTTTCGAACAAATCGACGACCATGAATTAATATATAGGTGAGTTAATGGTTCATGTTTATTTTGGGAGTTTGTGGATTTGGGAGTTCAGATAATCGCTACTCCAATTTCCTCTGAAGTGATCACCTTGTTGGGCTAATTATATCTCTATAATAGCTTACATAAAATGTCAACCCCGGGAGGTAAACTTTGAGACACAAACACTGTATGTGCAGGACTGGAACCTAATTATCTACTCTTCTCTAAGCCTAAGTTATCTCTAATCTATTTCATTTATTCTAATTTAAAATAAAGCATTCTAACTAAAGCATTCTCATTTAAATTCTACAGTATTCAATTCTAAACAGAAATGAAATATCTTTAACAACTACTTTTGAATTAATTCTAGAAGTAAGATGTCTATTTCAAAATGAAACTACTTCAGCAATCAAACTAAGTAACAACAAATTATACTAGAAACAGAGTATGTCACAGAAAGTAAACTAATGACACAGAAAACAATGTATCCTACCTCTATTTCCTAAAATCCTTTTAATCTAAACATCAAAAATAAGTCTGAATCTATCCACAGAAAAATAAATAAATATCCTATTTACCCTACTGGTACTTGAAGCTTCCTCTAATTCAATTGCAACCTAGCTATCCTAACAGAACAGAATAAACTAACTATCCTAACCAAAACAGAGTAAATTCAAACTCGCATTCCTTTTAATTCACGTTCAAATTGAACACTGAAAGCAGAGCAAATCTAGTTCATGTTTTAAGTTCTATAGAAATCAAGTATGCTTTCAACATTCATCAACGTAGAATATATCAATATGCTGGAAACGATATAGTTGGAAGAATGGTTTAAGCAAGAATCTGAACAAGTTAATTCCCAAACTCAAATAAGCTAACATGCATGTAAATTCTAAACTACTGAAATAAACTAACTCTAATACAGAGAAAGGTAGTGACTTGGACCTGTTGGAGGGCCCAACCAAGAGGTACAATTGCCACAAAGAAAACCAAATCTACTCAGCTATCATTCCATGCAAACATTGTTCATTCTTCACGCTTCATTTACTCAAAAAATAACTCAATTCATATGACAGCAAAGTAACATAACGCAAAGGTAAATTGTATTAGCAGAAATGTGTATCTCATAGCATAACATAATCCCCCCCCCCATCTCTTAGGAGCGATCCTCTGTCTTTATAGATCCTCCTCAAAAATAGTTTAAAACAGAATGTATTAATTCAAACGGATCCCAGATCCGAAAATAACTCAAAAACAGTTAAAATGGTCTCCACATCTTTATGACACGAAGTGTCAAGAAGATGTGAATCATAAAGTATTAACAGCTTAGGTCTATAATCTCACTTTGAATCAGCGTATGAGTGATGACTCAATCTGTCATGTAAATCGTGTTGTCTACCACTCTGGCCATGTCGTGTGGATATTTAGCAGTGTCTTCGGGCTCCACTAGGTGCAAGCTGGTACCTGGTACTGGTAAGTGTTGTTTCAAAGAAATAGTACCTAAACTCATACCTCATTAGTATCAACGTTAATTTAAAGTATCAAAATACATAAAAATAACTTGAAACGTAAGAATACCTTGAATAGCCCACTTCGTTGTAAAAAGGGGTCACATGTGTCATAACAAGGTCAGAAGGGAGTGGTACTGGGTGTGAAAATAGAGGTCTTTTTGATATGATGTAAGCAAAAGCATATTCAAAACTAGAGACCAACATGCCCCCAAACTGAAGTGTTTTCCTGTCCTCAGGCAACAAAAAAGTCAAAGACTGATAGCAATCAGAGCGTTGCAACAGCTGCAACCAACATTTGTAACCTCTCATGTTTCTTCATATTTCTGATTTCTTTCTTGAGGACTCGGTTGATGATAATATGCTTTCTGGCAGTCTTCTGTAGTTTCCTGTTCCTTTGGAAAAGACCCTTATTCTTCTGTTTTGATCTTTCAATTTTGGACAAGAGATGAGTTACCCCGACTTTCATAAGTTCATTTTCTATTTTGATATGTTGATCCAATATGGTGTACTCATGTAGCTTCTCTTTCAACCTATTATTCCTACTTTCTAATCTGGCTACCATTGGTCTCAAGAATTTACTAGACGAAATTTCACAGTAGGTTTCAAATGTTTTATCTTGTCCTGGATGTGTTTGAGGACTGGATGCATGAGTGAACTCATGTGGACTTTGAGCAGGGGTGTCAACTGGATCGGGATTATGATCTGGACTGAGTTCAGGAGTGAACTCATCTGGACTTCATTCATAGGTGTCAACTAGATCGGGATTGTCAACTGGGCTAGGTTCAGGAGTGAACTCTCTATGTATCCGAGCAGGGGTATCTGTTGGTACTCGAATTGGCTCATTCTGCTCAATTCCTTTGGGTGCAGTAGCTTGCCGATCCACTTTACAAGCTTTTCGAATTAATTGGGACATAGTCCAAGTCATTTCAGAGGGTTCTAGAGCCTCCTTAGGATCCCTACTTTTTAACTTCTCCTGTGGTGGGTAACTGGGCACAGAGCTATCCATACCTGACAATGTGCTTTTACATTTCCGTTTTGGGTTTCTCCTAGGTCTGTTAGTCAACTCTGGCAGTTCTTCCACGTCAATAATGTTCATAGCAGCTGGAGAAGGAATCTAAGTTTCAACATTTGCCTCCGTAGGAGTAGTGTTCTTCACAGTTTCTTGATGTATTTCCACTCCATTAGACCCATGGGCATCAAATGAATGTTTTGTACCAGGGTCTCCAATATTGGCTTCAATTGTGCTATTTGGTATATTCTCAGGGTCATCATAGATTTTGGTTGGGGTTTTAATATTCTTTTTCCTAGAGTTCATCTTCATCTGTGGAGGAGCAGGCTTAACACTTTTATCTTTAGACTTGTCAGAGGCTAGGGTTATTACAGTGAATATATCCCAAGTTTCTTGTTTCTGGGACAATGCAGACTTAATCAATATCTTTACAAGACCAAAATGAAATAAACTTCCTCGAAAATCTTTGGCCTTTCGGACCTGTTCTGCCATTTTCTTTAAACTTTTCAACAGAAAGAAGGGTATGTTCAGTAGATGATTACCTTTGAAATGTAGCAGGAGTCGGGCATGGCAGGGAAATACGATGGTATACCATCCTTCGCAAGTGAGGTAACGTTGGAGGATAGCTAGCAACTGAGCCCATTGTGGTTCTAACCATGACCGCGATGTCCCCTCTGACCACTGTATTTTTCGGTACTGTGGTTTCAGAAGCTACGTGCAGACCTTCTTGTCAACAGGCTGACCCTTTGTCCATCTCTGACCAGTGATGGGCAGTTGAATTGCTTCTGAAATAAATTGTTCTGTGACTTCGAACTCAAGCTCGCCCACTTTAGCGAACCCACCCTGAAAACGCTGAGTAAACTAAAGCGTAATTGAGTCATCATATCCATCGAATTTTTTAAAAAACGGCTCCCATCCCGCTTTCTGAAAGTTGTCTCTGGTTGCTTCATACTCCGGAAGGGCCTCTAAGTCTGCATATGTCTCTGGTTCATGATTATTTGCCACCATGATTTCACTTGTTATCATAGGAACGGTCTACAGGTAAACAGCGAAATTTAGATGAGGGTAATAGGAAAATGGAGTGTGATGTGTGAGGTAGCTGGGAGAAGAATCATAGTAGAGCGTTTGAATTGTCGTGGGGGTCGATGGCGTGTAGGGAAATGATGGTAGTCGTACATGAGTGCAGAGTGTTATCATAAATGAGTCATGTGAACTTCATGACATGAAATGTCGATGCAGATTGGTTTATCAGGTACAAAGTGTGGATATAATGAAACATTATGGGGTAACAAAGCATTCTCAGTTCAAACTATTAACATGTAATTTAAATACATTAAACCAACATGAACTAAGCATACCTGAGTTAGATTACCTATCCCCTTGTTACCATTTCTTGTTGTAGAGATTTTGAGTTCAAGTTTGTATCTGAAGGGCGCGAAAATTGTGATCTGCACTTGTATTTCTGATGACCACCATAGCTGATGGATCTTGTGCTGGTACTGACTGGTACTGATGAAACAATCTGAGATTTGCAGAGAAATTTGAACCAATAATATCCTGCTGAGAAGAAAAACTTCCTGTTTATAACAACAAATTATCTGATGATTATCCTTGAACCTGGCTTTTGTTTTGTCCTTAGATCAATGTTACCCTTCAGGATCAAATTTTTCAGAAATACTTTGGACTGTCAGGGTTCTGTTGGATGTTGTAGGTACTATGGAAGAATGAAATTTCTGTAACAGAACACAATTTTCTGTTCTTTTTTTGCTCCAAAAATTGTGTTGCTACAAGACTGAGGATTTCTCTTCTGATAGGTTGTCCACTATGTTGAATGTTACTAGATTTCTTATAGAAAATAGAAGAATAGACCGTTCTTCAAAACTACAAACTAATTAAACTGTCCATGAGTACCAAAACTGCAAAGTCTTCATCCAAATACTTCCTTTTTGTGCAGGTCTACCTATGTGAATAGATTTTGTTGATGTCGAACATAGGTAGAAGTCACTGGATTACCAACCAATAAGGAAAGTTGTTAACCAGTGCGAGATGTCCCACCTTTGATGTCAATGGGAATC
>JASDQU010014390.1:76073-97910 GCA_032191745.1 Picea mariana
ATTTGCTTACCTATTGACGGTCTGACAACATATAACCTCCAGTCCATTTTAATATCTCCCCGGCAACGGTGCCAAAATGTTGGGCTAATTATATCTCTATAATAGCTTACATAAAATGTCAACCTAGGGAGGTAAACTTTGAGACACAAACACTGTATGTGCAGGACTGGAACCTAATTGTCTACTCTGCTCTAAGCCTAAGTTATCTATAATCTATTTCATTTATTCTAATTTAAACAAAATCATTCTAACTAAAGCATTCTCATTTAAATTCTACAGCATTCAATTCTAAACAGAAATGAAATATCTTTAACAACTACTTTTGAATTAATTCTAAAAGTAAGATGTCTATTTCAAAATGAAACTACTTCAGCAATCAAACTAAGTCACAGAAAATTATACCAGAAACAGAGTATGTCACAGAAAGTAAACTAATGACAAAGAAAACAATGTATCCTACCTCTATTTCCTAAAATCCTTTTAATCTAAACATCAAAAATAAGTTTGAATCTATCCACAGAAAAATAAAGAAATATCCTGTTTACCCTACTGGTACTGGAAGCTTCCTCTAATTCAATTGCAACCTAGCTATCCTAACAGAACAGAATAAACTAACTATCCTAACCAAAACAGAGTAAATTCAAACTCGCATTCCTTTTAATTCACGTTCAAATTGAACACTGAAAGCAGAGCAAATCTAGTTCATGTTTTAAGTTCTACAGAAATCAAGTATGCTTTCAACATTCATCAACGTAGAATATATCAATATGCTGGAAACGATATAGTTGGAAGAATGGTTTAAGCAAGAGCCTGAACAAGTTAATTCCCAAGCTTAAATAAGCTAACATGCATGTAAATTCTAAACTACTGAAATAAACTAACTCTAATACAGAGAAAGGTAGCGACTTGGACCTGTTGGCGGGCCCAACCAAGAGGTACAATCGCCACAAAGAAAACCAAAGCTACTCAGCTATCATTCCATGCAAACACTGTTCATTCTTCATGCTTCATTTACTCAGAAAATAACTCAATTCATATGACAGTGAAGTAACATAACGCAAAGGTAAATTGTATTAGCAGAAATGTGTATCTCATAGCATAACATCATCCCCCCCCCCCGTTTCTTAGGAGCGATCCTCTGTCTTTATAGATCCTCCTCAAAAATAGTTTAAAACAAAATGTATTAATTCAAACGGATCCCAGATCCGAAAATAACTCAAAAACAGTTAAAATGGTCTCCACATATTTATGACACGAAGTGTCAAGAAGATGTGAATCATAAAGTATTAACAGCTTAGTTCTATAATCTCGCTTTGAATCAGCGTATGAGTGATGACTCAATCTGTCATGTAAATCACGCTGTCTACCACTCTGGCCATGTCGTGTGGATCTTTAGCAGCTTCTTCAGGCTCCACTAGGTGCAAGCTGGTACCTGGTATTGGTAAGTGTTGTTTCAAAGAAATAGTACCTAAACTCATACCTCGTTAGTATCAATGTTAATTTAAAGTATCAAAATACATAAAAATAACTTGAAACGTAAGAATACCTTGAATAGCCCACTTAGTTGTAAAAAGGGGTCACATGTGTCATAACAAGGCTAGAAGGGAGTGGTACTGGGTGTGAAAATAGAGGTCTTTTTGATATGATGTAAGCAAAAACATAGTCAAAACTGGAGACCAACACACCTACCGAATAAGTCATAAAGCAGTGGAGACCGATTGTTGTCGGTTAACACTTCCACTTATGCTAACCTTCCATTGTACTTGATAAATGTTCAAGAATGCTCCCAAAGTGTTCTTCAGTTTGGACAATTGATGTCCACTTCAGGACTTCGGCCTTTGGGACTTCGGGTGTTTGTTGGTGGTGAAACTGCCGAAGTGAAAATTGTCGAAGTGACATAACTTGTTGACGTCACTTGATGACATGGCATTGAATGAGTGGCTACCACATGTCACTTATATTCGTGGATTACGTATGCCTAAAGTACTTATGGGACCTTGACACTTTTCATCAGATGATTACACCACGTGCCCTTGATGANATCTTCATGTCACATGTTTTCTTCTCCTTGATCTAATGGTCAGGATACGTCTCAAAGTGTTCCTCAGATGAGACAACTCATGTCCACTTTGGGACTTCAGCTTTCGGGACTTTAGGTAATTCGATTTCTCCACTTCCCAATTCTCTCGAAGTGAGATTCTATGAAATATAAACCTCAAGTAACTTGAATTCATCTAATGGTCATTCTTTAACCCGAAAAGGATTAACACGATCCAACTACTGTCGGGAATTCGGATATTCAGGATCTCGAGCCTTTGGCCTTAATTATCCTATCCTTCTACTTTCCTCGATCTGAAGGTCCTGATATCTCCCGAAGTGTTTCTTTAGAACAAACAAATTGTGTATAATTCAGGACTTTTGTGGCTTACTTCGTCCTTAAAACATGATCTAACGGTCTGTTGGAAGCCCTACATGTTTTTTCTATTTTGAATGACAAATGACAACTCATGTAGCTTCCTACGCCTCATCCTGTAAATATCACTATTTAAGGGTGATTATTGGTTTATAAAAAGGACGTTTGATCACTCTTGTTTTCTTTTTATCTTGCATTTTCATGCTTGATTCATGACTGAAAGCATGAATCGAGTATTAAAAACTTAAATTCACCTTGAAATCCTATATAAGTCTTGGTTTTCTTTAAAAGGGTCAAATGTGCTTAAATCTTTTTCATGATTTTTGTTTTGCTTTGAGCTTATAATATATCAATGAAATGATTATTTTAAGTTACTCTTGGATTGAAAGATTATATTTTGGATCCTTTGTAAATATACCAAGAATCGATTCACATATGGTTTGTAAAAACATACCCATTCCAACCCTTTTCAAATCGATTATATCCATTACATATCGTGGGAATTAAACACACCAGAACCATATCTTGTACATTGTCTTGGCTGGCAGGATGAATTGACAGGCCTCTCATTTCGAAATTAAGGGTTTGTGTAGTGTGATGTACTCGGAGCTCTCATCACCAGGAGTGTTCAAACTCCATAACCGATACCTTCATGTGTATGCTATGATCGCACAGTTTTTCTACTTATTTTGTTTTGATGATATCCATGCAGACTTATCCCTCTTAGTACTACCATCTAAACTCTCAGTTAGTTTGGATCACCCTTGTTACAATCTGTTCGAATCCTTAATGGCCCTTGTCATCCCAGTAGATCTGAGCATTCCTTAAGTTTTACACATTTGTTTTTACATAGCGGAGTTCAAACCTGTGATTGTCTGCCTAAGACATTTTTTTGAGGGAAGGTTTCTAGGAAAACCGTTACGAATCAGCCCAAATCCTTTAAAACCCATTTTGAAATGGGGTCATTTACCTTCATTGCAGTAAGATTCGTCAAAAACAATACAATTTCAAATTTATAGCTCATTCTTTGGAGGGAAAAATCTCATAATTTATTTGTCGCTGAGGTAAGCATTTTTGTTTGTTTTTCTCAGAGATCCAAGCTTGCTATTGGTTTTACTAGGTTCCAAGTTATATTTCCTTCATATATTTATGAAAATGCAGTAGAATTTTCCTCTCCATCTCAATAAAAATTCCAAATCTTGCACGTCTAACCTTGCTGTCCAAAAACTGTGTGTTCATCCACAAAAAGACTATAATATCACAGATCTACTCTCCGCTGCAGTTTGAAACCCATTGGGAGAAAGCCAAGGTCTGATTTCATGTTCAAAAAACCATGGGAGGAATTCTTAGATGTATGAAAGGATAAAAAACCTCCTATTATTGAGTATGATCGGGGTGTGATTAACAAATCAATAATTCAGTTTTAATTTGGCAAACAAGAGGATTAAACAGGCTGAATAATACTCAACCAATTTCATTATTTTAAATTTGGATTTATTAGGTGTCTCTTTGGGAGATTGTTGGAATAGTAAATGTTTTTTTTTTTTTTATTATGTTATAAAACATAAAAGATTTCATTTTCATTTTTTGTTATTTTTTTTTACTATTTTAACTAGCTACAAAAACTTGTAGCTTACCTTTTTCTAAAAAAAATTAGTTTGAATTCAAATCAATTTCTCATTTAAATTTAGGAATTGTTAGTTAATAAAATATTTGACTTGCTCATTTCATTTTTTTAGGATAAGATGTATCTGATGTTGATCTTATGGGATGGAGCATGATCGATTTAGTTGATCAACTATCTTCTTTTTGCTTATTTTGTAAATAGGAGAAAATTCTCATAAATTTTGAAGATTTAGTTTGATCTTGAGTGGCTTTTAGACCCTCTATATTTGTAACTTTTAGATCTTTTTCATATCTAATCCTATCTTAGAATATAGGAAGTTTAGCTTACATGAAATCTTTAAATACTCCATATTTTGTAATGGAAATCATCTTGGCTGAGGGCAAGAGACGGACGAGTGATTCCAAAACTTAATGGAACAACAAATATGCAGATTGGCTTTAGCCTTTTGTTAATGATGTTTTCATTTACGTTTTGTTAATCCTAATACATTAATGGGTCTGATAGCTTTAGAATTAATGATCTATTATGTGCAGGATCTTTATATTATAAATATCGTCTATAACTTGCTTCTCAAAATATAAATGTTGTGATCATAGCTTCAATTAGAATGATAGGATTTATCTTTGATTTTTAATCAAATGATGAAATGCATAGGTTGCTTTCAGATTTATCTTTCTATAATCATGTGTAATTATGAGATCACGCGTTTATGTTTGTGTTTCCTTTTCTGTCATTAAAACCTAAGCTGCTAATACATGTTCTGAATTTATTTAGAACAACCACGAGGTTCATTGCAGATTTCCCTCTTGGACATGGCATTCCGATGTTCTCCACTCATGCAGATGCTTGGATACACCTCACTAACTCACTAACAGGTTAGCTCCTTTGTATTTTTCTGTCATTTACATATCACTGAAACTAGAATGTATGGTTCATCTTTTGACTATCCACAAGTTTATGTTTCATTGTATTTTTTGCAATATTTGTTAGATTCATAGAGGAAAACAAATAAAACTTTTAAATGTGCTTTCTTTATCTACTTCTCAAAAGAAATAAATTTCGCATTTGATTTCGTAAGTTTCGATCAAAACTTGCAATTTGTAAATGTTGTATATAAGTTATGTTAGTATATTTTATACCTAAAATACCTATAATAGTTATGTTATAACTTATATATATTTATAGTATTTCTTTCTTTCATTTATTTTCTTTTGGGAATTTAGAATGGCTAACAAAGCCATTAAACCCATCTAAACAAGTTACACCAAACGTCTTGGCTTATTTAGACAACCCTGGACCGGACTCGTTCTTCCAGTTGACGGATGGTCATTTTCGCCCACCAACAAACAATGCTAGAAGGAGGGCCGACTGAGAAGCTGGCCTTGTAGGAGCCTTTATTTTGAATGTATTTAATTTCCCCATGGATCCCCAAATCATTATGCTGGAACATGCTTTCCACTTCTCATTACCCGATGTTCCCAATGAGACAGTCTCTCGCTTGTCCAAACTCACCTTTCATGGTGGCCCATAGGGATGATTTTAGGGGCTAAATTTTTCTCATCAGCTAATTTTCCATGATTTTTCCAAAAACCAAATTCGTTATTTTAAAAATGATTCGCCCAAATTCTATAGGATAAAAATATTTTACCTTAAAAATCGCCAAAAGTTTATAAAATATATATAAAATCCTTAGAAATTTAAATGTCTTTACAAAAATACCGCTAATCATTTATAGTTGGCATATCAAGGATTAGTAAGATTTTCCAAGGTTTCTACATTTAGAAAAAAAATTACATCCTTAAAATCATCCCTGAATTGGTAGGGGAAATGCATCTGCTAAAGACCACCTTAACAAGTTTTGGTGCAAATGCATCAAACATGACATTTCTGATTTAAGAGCTTTATGTAGATTGTTCGCTTTTACTTTTAGAGGTTGGATTAAACATTGGTTTGAGTCTTTTCTAGCATATCACATTTTTTATTGGTTTCAATTTGTAGATGAAATTTTAGATGCTTTTGAAATCTATGATCACAATCAATTATGTAAAGAATTTCAGACTTTGCTAATCAATGGTGATTCATCTTCATAAGCCTTTTCGACAAGAATATATCATATTCTCTGTAAATTTAATCTTGATGACATGTCATTTGTATTAAATCTCCTCTATGATGCTTGTGTCCCTTTCATCTAGACATATTCAATCGCGAATGATGAACCAGTTACAAATCCTATCACTCAATTGCAAGAACAATTTTGTTCGCGGGATGAGAAGAATCCATCCGAAAATTTTGAACAAGCGAAGGAGGTAAAACCTATTGAAAAGGTCCTTACTGACAATCAAACTTGTTTTTCCTCTGAATCATTGTATACTCAATCCTCGACTATCGTGGAAGAAGATTTGATGTTGGGTCAAGGTGAATGTCCATATTCTTCAAACTCTTTCTCTAATCAATACTTAAACTCAGTTATTGAAGAACACTTAGGTGAGGAAAATAATCTTAAGTATTCTTACATTCCCAAGAAATTGATTAGAGATGTAAATCTGCAATTGGAAGAAGAAACCTTAAACCTTCATCCTCAAAATGTACTTTATCCACAAGAAAGACTAGACGTTTGTCACAAAAGTTTTGAATTATCTATCATACAGGAGGCAAATCTAGATGATTATATTATGTTGAAGAATTTATCACCAAGACAGAGTGAAAGTTTTAAAGAAAGTGAAGAGAAATGTATTGAGAATACCATTGTTAAATATCATAGCTCAAGATATTTTTTTCATATGCTTATTTCTGATTCCTTTTACTCTTTATATCCCAATCTCTTCTTAGATTCTGGTGGACTTGATACTTTACCCACAACATCCTACTCTTTTCCGCCACAATCATATCCTTTCGATATGCCAAGATTTGGTGAAAATAATTCTAAACATAACATTTATAAAGTCTGATTTGACGATCTTTCACTTTCATCACTCACATGGAAAAAAGACATGTTGCGAGATGATTTTACACAATTTGTTTTTGAAAAATACAATGCACTCTCTCTTATGGAGATCAAACATTCTACGTTGCATATTCGTTCCTTGATTAGCTCAAATTTTAATGTTTATGCTTCACATTTTGAAATGGTCAATCTCATCAAAGGAAGCATTCCAACCAATAATCTAATTGATGTCACGAGTCCTCTTATGATGTGTTCCCCGTTGATATATTCATTTCACCAAAGTCATAGTTTGCATCCTCATTTTTTTGACAGGATCTTAGGATCGCTTGAATATTCGTATATAAAAAATCTTCATAATAAAGATAAAGTTGTGCTTGCTTTCTTTTTACCTAAATATCTAGGAAGTAGGCATGACATATTTCTCTTAGATCCTCCATGTGAATAAATTATTCAACACTTAGAGAATTGTCAGGAGGATGGGGCGCTTCAGCCTTGGCTAATGGTTATGTCAGGTCCCTATAATCTTGACAAGTTTTCCAAACTTACTTACACTCTTCCATGCCATTATGACTCATAGCACGACAAGATGGTAGAATGGTTGGAGGATTCATATATCAAGAAATATCAAGGGAATGGTAAGATCATGCTTGCTTTGTTTTTAAATGATGATTATGAAGGTAAGTATGATATATTTCTGTCATTTTTTGATATACTACCATTCTTTTTAGTAATATTTGATTTTGTTTCCATTGCAGGATTGGAGTTACTCCAATGGATACATTGGAAGCATGACTTCACGTAGTATTTTGATTTGTTTAGTAGTTAGAGCAGTTTTAGGAGCAAGTTTTCTTTTAGCTTCATTTCTCACTATTTCTCTTTGTAATAATTGAGTTAAAGAACACAAGTGGGTGCACCAAGAGAACCATCATATGATTGTTGCCAAGGAAGTCCACTTTGACCTTTTTATCTGAGCTTTTCGTTGAACATTTCTTTTCAAGAATGCATTATCATCATGAAAAATTTAAATGGAAAGTAAATAAGTAAATATGAACTATCAATTCATCCATGAACCAAGGTGCCACGAATAGGACTGCACTCATATTAATGAGAATTTTTCTATTTTATTTTAGTCTCTTAAGATATTTTTCATGTGATGATTCCAGATCCACCTCTCTGTACATATATATATACTTTTTTAACTTTTCTTTTGGTTTTTGATTTTGGTTCTTTTCATTTTCTATGTTTCACTCCTTTCTGAATAAACTTATGTCTGTGTCACCTTTTAGTTCGTGAAGGGAAACCATAATGCTTCATTATAAAGAAACAATCAAAGTATTTTCAGAGCATCAATGTTGTAAATTGTTGAAATGAAGACTAGCTAAAGAAATGTTACGTTCGAAGTTGGTTTACTAGTTTCAATTTAATCATGAGCAGACATGAGCATCATTAAATCTCTTTACGTTGTCCCTATTTTTAAAGAAAACAACTCAAGTATGCCTTCCTGTCCTCGAAAAATTAGTCTCATCAGAAAACTAATTTCATATCATAATGAAGGTTATCAAGAAAAACATTAAAGGCTAGAAAATATCAAGTATTCTTAAAACTAAAATTTTCAACATCACCCCGCTCTTCTGAAGATCATTAAATTTATGTTAAATTGTAAACAATTTCTAGAGAGTTGTGGGAAGTGTCTATAAACCCGCTGAGATACTGAAGAGATCTGTTGGAAGCGAGTAAATGCATGCATGATTCCAAGACAAATTCATCAAGGTACTGAACAGGCCTGCTGGCAGCAAAGCAATGTCGGGTTCAAGAAAATTATCAGGTATAAATTTTGATATTGATCATGAGTGCCCTTCATTTTGAATTGAAATTTCTTGGGCAGGGTACAGGCATCAGAGTGGGTTAATTGACATCCCTGTCAAGGCTATTGATGCCTGCTAGAAGCAATGGCCCTATCAACAGTAGCAGATCCATTGGTTTGAATATCGTGCTCTCATAATTAAAAATCGTCACTGGATCTCATTTGAATAGAAAGACATCTAAAGTTGGACTGTGTGATAATTGTTGGAATTTGATTGAGATGCTTGATTTCCTTTAGTTGTTCTTTGATCTTTAATCATTCTGATCAGTCATAACATGAACTCGTTGGTGATGCAGAAATAACTACTTCTCCCAGTAAGTCGCCACTATTGGTAGCCCTACATGTTTTTTCTATTTTGAATGACAAATGACACCTCATGTAGCTACCTATGCCTCATCCTGTAAATATCACTATTTAAGGGTGATTATTGGTTTATAAAAATGTTGTTTGATCACTCTTGTTTTCTTTTTATCTTGTATTTTCGTGCTTGATTCATGACTGAAAGCATGAATCAAGCATTAAAAACTTAAAATCTCTTTGAAATCCTATATAAGTCTTGGTTTTCTTTAAAAGGGTCAAGTGTGCTTAAATCTTTTTCATGATTTTTCTTTTTCTTTGAGATTATCATATATCGATGAAATAATTATGTTAAGTTACTCTTGGATTGAAAGATTATATTTTGGATCCTTTGTAAATATATCGAGAATTGATTGACATGTGGTTTGTAAAAAACATACCCATTACAACCCTTTGCAAATCGATTATATCCATTACATATCATGGGAATTAAACACACCAGAACCATATCTTGTACATTGTCTTGGCTGGCAAGATGAATTGACAGGCCTCTCATTTCAAAATTAAGGGGTTGTGTAGTGTGATGTACTTAGAGCTCTCATCACCAGGAGTGTTCAAACCCCATAACCAAGACCTTCATGTGTATGCTATGATCGCACAGGTTTTCTTCTTGTTTTTTTTTCATGATATCCATTCAGACTTATCCCTCTTACCACTACCATCTAAACTCTCAGTTAGTTCGGATTGCCCTTTTTACAATCTGTTCGAATCCTTAATGCCCCCTATCATCCGAGTAGATCCGAATATCCCTGAAGTTTTACACATGTTTTTTTACATAGCAGAGTTCAAACCTATGATTTCCTTCTCAAGACACGTTTTTGTGCGAAGTTTTATGGGCAAACCGTTACGACTTAGCCAACACCCTTTAAAACCCATTTTTGAAATGGGGTTATTTACCTTCATCATGGGCATATTCGTCAAAACAAATACGGTTTCAGAGTTACAACTTCTTGTTTGGAGGGAAGAATCTCAAAATTTCTTTGGGGCCGAGGTAAGTGTTTTTGTTTGTTTTTCTCAGAGATCCAAGCATTCTATTGGTTTTGTTGGGTTCCAAGTTAAATTCCCTTCCTCTATTTATGAGAATGCTGTAGAATTTTCCTCTCCATCTCAATAAAAATTCCAAATCTTGAATGTCTAACCTTGTTGTCCAAAAACTGTGTATTCATCCACAAAAAGACTACGTTATCACAGATCTACTCTCCGCTACAGTTCAAAACCCATTGGGAGAAAACCACGATCTGATTTCATGTTGAGAAAACCATGGGAGGAAGTCTTAGATGTATTAAAGGATAAAAAACCTCTTATTATTGAGTATGATCAAGGTTTCATTAACAAATCAATAATTTGGTTTTAATTTGGCAAACAAGAGGATTAAACAGGTTGGATAATACTCAACCAATTTCATTATTTCAAATTCAGATTTATTAGGTGTCTCTTTGGGAGATTGTTGGAATAGTAAATGTTTTTTTTGTTTTGATTATGTTATAAAAATAAAAGATTTCATTTTCATTTTTTGTTATTTTTTTTACTATTTTAACTAGCTACAGAAACCTATAGCTTACTTTAAAAAAAAAAAAAATAGTTTGAATTCAAGTCAATTTCTCATATAAAATTCAGGAATTGTTAGTTAATAAAATATTTGACTTGCTCATTTCCTTTTTTCAAGATAAGATGTATCTGATGCTGATCTTATGGGATGGGGCATGCTCGATTTAGTTTTTCATCTATCTTTTGTTTGCTTATTTTGTAAATAGGAGAAAATTCTCATAAATTTTGAAGATTTAGTTTGATCTTGAGTGGCTTTTAGACCCTCTATATTTGTAACTTTTAGAACTTTTTCAAATCTGATCCTATCTTAGAAGATAGGAAGTTTAGCTTACATGAACTCTTTAAATACTCCATATTTTGTAATGGAAATCATCTTGGATGATGGCAAGAGACGGACGAGTGATTCCAAAACTTAATGGAATAGCATATATGCATTTTGGGTTTATCCTTTTGTTAATGATGTTTTCATTTACGTTTTGTTAATCCTAATACATTAATGGGTATGATAGATTTAGAATTAATGATCTATTATGTGCAGGATGTTTATATTATAAATACCCTCTATAACTTGCTTCTCAAAATATAAATGATGTGATCATATCTTCAATTAGAATGATAGGATTTATCTTTGAGTTTTATTCGAATGATGAAATGCATAGGTTGCTTTCATATTTATCTTGTTGTAATCATGTGTAATTATGAGATCACAGGTTTATCTTTTTGTTTCCTTTTCTGTCATTAAAACCTAAGCTGTTAATACATGTTCTGAATTTATTTAGAACAACCACAAGGTTCATTGCATATTTCTCTCTTGGACATGGTAGTTGGATGTTCTCCACTCATGCAGATGCTTGGATACACCTCACTAACTCACTAACAAGTTAGCTCCTTTGTATTTTCCTGTCATTTACATATCACTGAAACTAGAATGTATGGTTCAGCTTTTGACTATCCACATGTTTATGTTTCATTGTATTTTTTGCAAGATTTGTTAGATTCATAGAGGAAAACGAAAAAAGTTTTAAATGTGATTTCTTTATCTACTTCTCAACAAAAATAACTTTCGCATTTGATTTCGTAAGTTTTGATCAAAGCTTGCAATTTTTAAATGTTGTATATAAGTTATGTTAGTATAATTTCTACCTAAAATACCTATAATAGTTATGTTATAACTTATGTATATATATATATTTTATAGTATTTATTTCTTTCATTTATTTTCTTTTAGGACTTTAGATTGGCTAACAGAGCCATTAAACCTGTCAAAACAAGTTACACCAAATGGCTTGAGTTATTTAGACAACCTCGGACCAGACTCGTTCTTCCAGTTGATGGACAGTCATTTTCGCCTGCCAACATGGTCCTCATTTACTTTGGGACTTCAGGACTCTGGTCTTCATCTTTTCTTATCCTATCCTTCCACTTAATGTGATCCAACGGTCGATGTGGATTGTAGAACCGTAACTTGCGTGTGGTTTAGTTTGTCGCCCAAACTCTGCAATTGAATTTGTGCGATTGTTGGTGGATCAACCACAGTCGTCGATATTTGAATCGATGAGATCTAACGGTCTATACTAATTGCGATATTGGAAATAACATGGATTTTAATTCTCCCTTCACGCTCTGTAATCAATCTTTGCCCTTGATTTGGCACTTGCGTATCCAATGGTCCTGGTTTGTCATGTGGGGATTTCAATCCCGATCACATTTGTTCACTACGCTTTCCCTTCTGAGATTCATGTATGTCATCAACTGTTGAAATCAATGACAATACATCCATGAAAGTATGTCCAACATTACCTTCATTTTTCAAAATTTAAATATCATGTTCTAAGCCATTGTAACAACAATTTATATCTAAACTATTTTTCTTATAAAAGGTAGAATTAATTAGTACAAAAGAACATATTGCTATATGAATATTTTTAGTAGTAATATCTAAAATATCCATCCATATGTGTTGATTTAAAGTATATTTATTATGAACCCTAAGGTGAGAAAAAATGTTATTTTGTATATAAAAATTTATGCCTTGATCTCTTGTTCTATACTCGCCACAAGAAGAATCCTTCTATGTTAGGGACCTTTGATTCTTCATGCTCCCAAGTTTCAATAAACAATGTAATATCAATTTCACTCATGATCCAACTTAACAGTCTCTTTACTCCATGGAAAGTCATGACCCTTCCAAGAGAGAATCCAAAGTGTCTCAAATTCCTATTTATTATTATATTTTGTTCTCTATCCCCAATAATATCCTTTATATTCCTAATTGTTTCCCATTTTCCTTCCTTCGTGGCTTCTTTTATCTTTTGAACTTTCTTCCTTAATTTAGTTTGGTCTTATGGAATGAGGTTTTTAATTATAAATATCCATGACCCTTTTAAACTCTAAGTTTGACTGAGTATGCCATATTTGTAGTCATTATGCCTTAACTAACCTATCTTTATGCTCAATTATGTTAACTAGCCTCTTTGTAATTTATTTTGTATTTATTCCTACTAGAATTCCCTCATATTTATTCTCTTTTAAACCAAAAWTTATGAGGTTCAAGGATTTTTTTTTTATGTTCATGGTATAAATCTATAAGCTTATTCATTTCCTCTTTGATGTGTTTGATATCCAATTTACCTTCAAAAATATTTAGGGCCAAATTTTTATTTATCTTTTCTTCTAACTATTTAATCGTGTTCCTCAAATTAAAATTTTACACATTATTGACTTATCCTTCTTGGGTTGATTTTTTCTTTTATTGGCTTTTTTTTTTTTCGTTTGTTGTAGTCTAATCTCCATTTTTTGCAACTTAGCCTCCAACCCTAAAATTTTATTGTCTATTTATTTTTTAATCTTTTCTTTAAAGGATATAAACATATTATCAAGCATTACCTCTAACTCTATTTGAAGTTTGAACATAGTTACCAACTTAATCACATAGTTCTAGTTTTTATGGGGGTCTCATTTTTTACTACGTTTTTAAAAATTGTGGTACCCATAGTAACCCCCTTCCTTTTTAGGTGGTTTTTTGATATTTTAATTTTTTTTAATCCATAATGTTTCCACATTATTTTTTTAAATGTTTGTTTTTTTCATCTATTTTCAATTTTTTATGGACACCTAATCAAATGCAGAAGATGCCATGAACATGGACACCTAATCAGAGAATGTCCTCTCAATAAAAAAACAAGAAGCAAAAAACACCAAAATAAAGCAGGATGAGGATGGGTTTATAAAGCCAAACCACAGGAACAGAGAAAATAAGAAACCAAGTAAAGCCTCAACATGAAGCAATCCGGAAGCCAGGACTAGAACAGAAGGGCGGGACAAGACCAACAAAGGGGAATAAGGAGGAAAGGAAAAGGAAAAATCTATAGAAACTAGGGAACAAGCGAAAAATGAGAACACAGATAGTCCAAGAAATAAGATGGAACAGGGGGGTAGCACAACTCCTATGGACAGAGAAACCAGAGATGCAAACACCCCCATGCAGGAGGCAGACAAAGACACGAAAATGAAACCAAGTAAGGTAATTATGGAATATCCTGATCTCAGAGATAAAGTGGAAAGGGAAGGAATAGATCTCTCAAACGTATTCGAGCAATGGAAAAGGAAGGGTGTAGACAATGTACTAGAAGAGCAACTAGATCATATCCAATACCTCTTCCTCCTAAGGGAGGAAGAAAAATCCAGAGGGCTCAAGAACACACACGGAGAGATAGGACACCTAGGAATCAAAGTAGGAAAGGGACAACCACATCTTTCACCCAAGTAGACGAGAAGGAAGAAAGGAAAGAAATCAAACAGCGTAGCCCTACATGAACTAGGATCCTTGCTGATAAATTCAGGTAAGATAAAAAATCTCTTTCCCAAATCCCCCCCACATGTTTAAATGAAGATCATAACATGGAATATTAGAGGCCTAAACAACCCATGAAAGAAAAGAATCCTTAAAAACAGACTGAGGAAGGAACAATCAGACCTCTGTTTCATCCAAGAGACAAAATGCACTATAGACAGAATGGAAACAATCAACAAAAAACAATGGAGCAAGTACCATATGTTGGCTATCGAAGGACAACATATGGCAGGCATTATTCTCACTTTGTGGAACCCACAAGTGATGAATCTATTAGCATATGAAGCCACTATACACACACTTTCGGTTAACATGCAAATCATAGGTAACATAGAGGTGATTCTATGCACTAATGTGTATGGAACCCATATGTTGGAGGAAAAGAGAATAATGCTCCTAGACCAACAAAACTTAAAATCTCGCTCCAACAACCTCCATTGGATCCTAGCAAGGGACTTCAACATCATCACGACACTTTCGGAGAAAAAAGGAGGCACCAAGATATTGGATAGAGATGTGCAAGACTTTTCAACTTTCATTGACACAGTGGAGATGGTGGACATGAGAACCAGTAATGACCAGTTCACCTGGAACAAAAAATGGATAAATCAACATCAGGTAGTGGCAAGGCTAGACATATTCTTGGTGTTGGAGACCATAACTCTGTAGGGATTAACTTCAAACTGCAACATCCTTCCCTGGGGGGGATTCTGACCACTGGTCAGTCCAATTGGAAACAAACTTCCAAATCACACCAAAGAATAGACCTTTCAGATTTGAGAAATTTGGGATCGAACATCCCAACTTCAAGGAGAACATCAACCAATAGTGGCAGGAGGAATAGTTGGAGCAAGGGACAAGGATGTTCAAACTATATAAGAAACTAAAGTACATCAAACATAAACTCAAGGAGTGGAGCAAGGAAACTTTGGAAACATAAACCAAGAAAAAAAAATATTGAAGACATAATGAGGAAAATCCAGGAAATATTCATAGACGAGGGCTATACAGAGGATAGGAAAAGGGAAGAGATCCAAATGACGTAGAAATGGGAAGCAAGATGCCAGCAGAAAAAGACTCTATGGCACCAAAAGTCTATAATCAGGTGGCTAAAGGAAGGAGAGCAGAATACCAAGTTTTTTCATAGAATAACCATTGCTAGAAGAACCCACAACAAAATCCTAAAAATTTGGGATCAGAATGGGATCGAGATATAATCACATAAGGAGATTGAAAATATATTGGTAAATCACTTCCATGGGATAGCCTAGGAACCCAACCACAACCGAATGAAGGACATATAAAGGATAACTCAGCACATCCCCAGGCTAGTTACCGAGGAACAAAATATCAACCTAAACAAACTCGTCACTAAGGAGGAAATTGAGAAAGTGGTCTAGGAGATTCCCAACAGAAAGGCCCCAAGTCCAGATGGTTTCACAGTGGAATTCTTCAAAGCCTGTTGGGAAGTGGTTAAACATGATGTTTATCGGGTGGTGGAAGACTCCAGACATTTGGCCTCCATTTTGAAAGCGCTAAATGACACAATGATTACTCTAATCCCTAAAGAAAACGAAGCAAGGACCCCTGACCGCTACAGACCCATAGCATTATGCAATGTGGTTTACAAGATAATCTTTAAATTCATAACCAATATATTGAAACCTCTCCTACCCACATTGATTTCTTAGGAACAGGCGGTTTCGTAGAAGGGCGACAAATTTTGGACAACATCATCCATGCCCATGAGTTGATACACACACTGAAAATCCAGAGGAGAGGGCGGATGATAATCCAACTTGACCTGGCAAAGGCTTATGAAAAAATTAGCCAAAACTATATGGTCAAGACTCTGGAAGCCTTTGGCTTTGCACAACATTGGATCAAATGGATAGTTAGCCTAGTCTCAATGACAATTTACTCGCTCTTAATCAATGGAGCCCCATCCAAACCCTTCTGGAGTTCAAGAGGAATCATACAAGAAGACCTACTATCACCCTTCCTGTTCATTCTGATGATGGAAGGACTTAGTAGAAGCATAAAAAGTGCAACTGCAGCAGGAGAAATAACAAGCATCAAACCTTTCAAAAACTTCCCTACCTCCACGCACTAACAATTCATTGATGACACCTTACTCCATGGCACGCCCATGGTCAAGGAAGAAAAATCCTATAAAAAAATCTTAGAAGATTTTGGGGAAGCCTCATGAGCAGAGATCAATCACTCCAAATCCATGATCTATTTCTTCAATACCAACCCTGCAATTCAAAGAAATTTGGCAAACATTTTGGGGTTTGAACGGAAAATGCTCCCAACAAAATACTTCTTAATCCCCCTGACAGATAGAGTATGAAAAATGGAAACATGGGAAGGAGTGATCAACAAACTACAGGAGAGGGTGAAAAACAGGACTTACAGATCCCTCAACCTAGCGAGGAGACTTATCCTGACCAAAGCAGTTCTGCAAGCAATTCTGACCTATATGATGTCAGTGTTTCCCGCTCCCAAAGGAATACTACAAAAAATAAGACCCATGCAAGGGACTTCCTATGGGGAGGAATGGAAAATAAGAAAAAATGGTCCTTGGTGGCCTAGGAGAAGGTTTGCAAACCAAAATTCAAAGGAGGCCTGGCGTTACAAGACCCACAAGTAACCAATGAAGCCTACGGGGTGAAAATCTGGTGGATATGGGTCAAAGAAAAATCATCACCGTGGGCAAACCTCTAGAAGGCTAAGTATGCCTTGGACATCAATGATCAAGATCAAAATCATTTTATGGGCAAAAGGGAGGGATTATCCATTTGGAATATATCCTGGTGCAACAAAACCTGGATCTAGAAACACGACTTCTCGAATGTGAGGAATGGTAAAAAAATGAGATTCTGGGAGGATGTGTGGCAACATGAACCCAAAATGGAAAATCTGGATAGGGAGGAACTCCAACAGGAAATGACCACGCAAGGTAAAACAAAAATCCATCACTACTGGAAACAAGAAAATTATCGCGACAAATGGAGGATCTGGGACAAACTCAACCAACAAAATAGAGATTGGATCGCAACAATAACGAAAGAGGTGGAGGAGGAACTGGGGAAAAGGAAAATTGTAGGCTTAGAAGAAGAGGACCAACTAAGATGGGGCAGGAAAAATGGTGGGAAATTCAACTTAAAAGAAGCTCAGAATTACATCGTGGACCAAGACCAATAAGATCCAGCGCAACAGTGGGGAAAGATTTGGGGCAGCCCCCAGTGGCTAAAAATCAAAATGTTCAAATGTCTAGTACTTCACAACAGAATTCTAACCTAGGAAAACCTAAGGAAAAGGGGTTTCATAAGCCAATCATGATGCTACCTCTGTCAAGCTAAGGAATAAAAAATGAATCACCTCCTCGATGAATGTAATTACACAACAGAGATATGGGATTGGGTGGAAGGCATCTTCTGCCAGTCCAATAGAACCTGAGGTAACATCAGCGCAACCATCAACAACTGGAATGAGAGTTAAAAAGAAAATGAAATGGTGAACCTTTGCTGGAATCTCATGTCGGGGATGATCATATGGGAAATATGGAAAGAAAGGAACCGTCGCACCTTCAGGAATGAAATCCTACCGAAAGGGAATCTCAAGGAAGCAATAATCTCACAAATACGAGAAATAGTACAAAGCTGCAACTACCAGACTGAAAAAGTGCAACTCATGGGCGAGGAATCCCACATCCTGGAAGCTTTTCACCTAAAATATAGGCACAACAACACATAAGTAGGGCAGACACCACAACTCCAAATAGGAGAGCGCAACTCGACACCCCCTCCGACAAGGTTCCTCAAGTTGAATTTTGACGTGGTGCCAAAAGGAAACCCAAGAATGACAGGGATGGGAGGGGTGATCAGAAATAGTGGTGGTAACATAATCCAGCTGTATGCTGGGAGTATGGGAAACTCAACCAACAATGTAGCGGAATTTGGAGCCCTAGAGCTCGGTCTCCAAATTCTAAGTCACAAAAGGATGAAAAACACTATCATGGAAGGTGACTCCACCTTGGTTATCAAAATGGTAAAGAGACTCCAAAATGGCACCAGAGTGGGAAAGGTTCAGAGAAACTGGAACTTGGCACACTCCCTACAAAAAATCGAGGAGCATCTCCAAACGCTGAACACAGTGGAGTTGCATTGGGTACGAAGGTCAACGAATGGCATGGCAGACAGAATCGCCAACGAGGGGGTTAGCAAGGAAGGACCAGAACTATACACTACCTAGATCAACATCCCGAATGTATAATTTAGAATAGACAACATCCAACTAGCGACAAAAGATCATGGCAGTAGCTTAAGCAAGGAAGGTCACATCGAGGAGGGTAGCGAAAGGCCCGAAGGATGGAGCCAAGTAGGATATGACTGCCCAACACTCGACCACCAATTACAATGAAGGATTAGATTATACAATAGGCGAGGGTATGAAAACAAGGTCATGTAGTAACAATTGTAGGGAAAGACAGTGGGAAAGTATATACGACAAACAACAGGTAGTGAATGACGTAAGGCAAGAGGGATTGACACGGACCAGTATCGATACACCACGCCAAAGACCAGGAACGGGGAGTAGCACAATAGGATATCAAGAGAGTAGGGGCAAGGGCCCGTACAAGGATAACGGTTGAGTCATCATGATCCTACGTACTGTGACAAGGAAAAAGGATGGGAAGGTTCACGTCTACGGGCAGACCATGATTGGAAGGACGAGCCCGCATCAGGGAAATTTCAATAAGAGAAGAAACAACATAAATAGATGCAAACAGGAAGAGCATAACTGCAGGAGATACCACATATACAAGGGCAGGGAAAGGAAGAACCCCTGTGTAGACATGAACAGGTTGAGAATCCAGCAAAGGATCTACCATAGGCCAGATGGGATGGTGCGAATGAAGTGAAGGCATAGCAAAAGAAACCCCCTGGGGAAGGAAACTTTGAACAGTCCTCGGAGGGAACCTTTCATACTCTTTTTGTACCGAAAGGAAAGGCAACCATTACCCGGTGAGAAAAGGAAATCAAAGAAAAACGCAAGGGAAAAGCATGGGATGCTTTGATTCAGGAAGCAGACTGGTAACCCGGGAGCCACGAAGCCTAGGGAAACCCTCTACCAAAAAACGGTGGAGATGGCGTGGGTAACAAAGATGTTGATCGGCAAAGTGATCTCGAAAATGGAAGATCCTAGACAGAAGGACAACAAGGAACACAAGAAACTACTGAACAAAATCTACAGTCGCCTCAACAGTCTGGAAACCATTATGAAACTGCTAGCTGAGGTCGAGAAGGACTAGAAATCCAAGATGGAGTGGTTGGCTCCTCAGTTCCACCTCTACCTGTGCTACGTCCATCACATGTACATCACGCCAGCCGACGGAAATGGAGTGCCAACACATATTAGAAAGACTCCCACGATCTCCCAGAAGAAGGAGAACAAGAGCCAAACAAATGAAGGAAATAAACACATCAGTCTGGTCAGTCTTCATGTCTGTTGTTCTTATCTTTTCAAAAACTGGATATGGTAAGACTGGGCTAGTTTCCCATGATGGAAGTCCAGTCACACCCCTCATTTATGTCAGAACACACAACTCCTAAACCTCTGGTATGGTTTCCTCAAGATGTCAAGAATAGAGACTACATGAGCAATAAGTCCACTAATGCGAACATGAATGGCTTGAAGAGCCGTCAGCAAGTCTCTCTCCTGCAAAGCATTCACATAGCTCGGTGGCTTGAATTTCCCTTCCTTCTTGCTAACCATTATGTCGGAGACAACAGAGAATTCACACCCAAACCAAAATAAAATCAACTCGACAACCACCCAAATACAAGGTCCAGGATGAGACTCGCTCTTCGTGCTCCGGACTGGATGGCTAATCTCCCATTCCCAAGCAGTCATCCTCTCACTGGTATGCAGCCGTAGAACTAATTCAGAAGCGTCTCCAGCAATTCTCATATCACTGATCCATATTAGTGTTTTCTCGGAGCAAAAGGACCTTCCACTAACCTGCATAATTCGATAAGGCAGAAGACAAGACCTAGCCAGACAAACCACAACTAAATACCTCACGTCGCTCAAAGTCCACACTTTTAATAGAGTTCAGACAACCATATTACGAACCTGAAATACAAGCCTGAAAGAAAATCCCACCACGAGCCATGGGAGCGGGAGACGATTATATCACAAAGTAAGGTAAAGGAGACAAGACCTCCAATATGCAGCATCGAATCTTGTGGATTATAATCCATTGGATCGGAAAGCAATTCATATCCATATTTATCGTCGGAAATAAATTCGATAAATACGAGGAGACAAGAAAAGTACGACAAGGAGCATGTCCTCTTGTTGCCATCACGTGGGCAAAGGATTGTCATGGGGATACTCCATGCTGTAATTTGATTAACTGCAGTCACATAGTGAGTTTTCATATGTCATTCATTCGAGTTTTAGGCAATCGTAGGAAAGACAATGCAAATCCTTGAGTTATAGATGTTTGAATTTTTAATTAGTGCTCGAAAATACAATGAAAAGTTAGATAATAATGACGTGTTGGGGGTAGCTGGAGGAGGTTGAGATATTCCCTCAACCTCTCCCACAATAAGTGGATCAGTTGGATCTCACTCCAACTATTTATGTACGCCTTGTTTCTGAGTTTATGGGTGCAATAATACAAACTGTTTTCTGTTTTGAGCTTAATTCTTCCAATTATTAACTTGGTATCAGAGCTGAGGATCATTAATGTCTGGCTGAGCTCAGGAGGCAGATCTGTGAAGCCATTGCTATCTGTCACCGGCTTTGTGAAGACTATCAGATTGAGAGCTTGTCGAGTTGTTGTGGGCTCTCTTATTTATCGAAGATATCAGAGCCGCGGGTAAAGGCGTAAAGCCATCTGCTGTGCAGGCGTAAGAAGGTTAATTCTTATCCGCTTGCGCAAAGGTAGCAATGCGTGTTAGAGAGATAACAGAAAACTAGTGCGTGAAGAGAAGGGAGCCGCCAGCAAGCTGAAATTACGTTGTTGCTGGGTCGCCAAGCCTACAATCACCAGGGATCTATAGATTCAAAGCATATAATCTATAATCTGTCCATGCATTAACATCTAAAAGGAACGCTGCCAGAGGAAGGAAAGTTGTCATTTGTAGAGGTATTCATTTTGCATTTTTTCTGCCAGAGGAAGGAACGCTGTCATTTGCAGAAATATTCATTTTTTGAT